>JAAONU010000004.1:5217029-5277974 GCA_012932295.1 Cyclina sinensis | reverse complement strand
TGACAAAAATCAATACTTACAGGTCAGAAACATTGTTTTTGATTTTAACGATTATTAAAAGATTCTTCAGTTGTTACAGTGTGAAGATTTATGAAGTCATTATAATTCATCGTTTTTGCCAGGTTTGATATCAGAATTTTGGTTTCAAAGCTTTTGAAACAAAAGGGTTTTTTTTCTAGGTGAACTTCCTGTCACCACAGCTTATAACTGGTGTCATAACACAGGGAAGACACGGTGTACCATCATATGTTACCTCTTACAAAGTGTCCTATTCCACAGATGGCTTCCACTGGACACCATACCAGGATAACGGCATTGACAAGGTTAATATGTGTTTTGTGTTTAGTTAATTTATAACCATATATTTACAAAAATAGTCACACTTAAAGCGCCGAACTCTTTAACTGGTGGTTGCTGGTTCGAATCCTACCTGGTGTGAGATTCTCCGCATTAAACTTTTTCCGCGCGAGCATTGGTTCTAATCCAGGAAGCAGCCATTTTATATGAAATAAAAGGCTTAAAATAAACATAACTGTTAACTTATAGTTCTTCCACGGATTACATTGTATGATTATTTTATCATTAAGAGATAGATAGAAATAACACAGCCATTTCAAAATAGAAAAAAAATGAATTAATGTCATACTGCTATGAACACTAAATGTTAAGTAAGGCAATTTAAGAAAGTATTTACGAACTGCACGACCTATATCTGCAGATATTCGCGGCAAACAAAGATTCAGACTCGAGAGCCACCAACTGGTTCGAGCACCCTGTCAGAGCCCAGTATGTCCGTGTTATACCACAGACATGGCAGGGAGTGATCGCAATGCGTCTAGAGCTCCTTGGCTGTTACCAGGGATATCCGTGTATGTAGCTTGTGTAATTATATAACCTTTACTTAACAATAACTTGTTATATAAGTTAAACACATAAGTAAAATATAACATTACTTAAGTTATACAGACATGTACATGAAACTACGATGTCCTTAGCTAAAAAAGTAGTGTATAATCTAATAAGAAACAGAACAAATGTCTATATTAGTAATTGATACTAAACTTAGTGTTACGATCAATTGTCAGAGTTTGGTAAATTTCTGTCAGTGCCTACCTAAATAAACTCTATAGGTTTTGCTAGCTATGTCAAAAATATACAGCGTTGTTGGTCAACTAATCGACATTTTATCAATAAAACACGCCAGGAAACAGTGTTGAACCTTAATTGATAATTTACAAGTCAAGATCAGTTATATACTCACGTATACATGAAACCTAGTTAAAGTTTATACAGTCTTTGTGTCATTGTTCTTCATATGTTCGTATAGGATACTTTTTAATGGATGTTAAAAAATAAAAATATGCAGGAGTTTAGCTAAAATATAAATATATACAAAATCAGAATTTTAGGATATATTTGTTGTCAATCAAAAATATTTTTAAATGGGACATTTCAGCTGTGACACCTACACCTGGACAACACTTGACTTTGACACCATCTGGACTGACGCCAAAAGTACCAACCATTGGTAATTATTTTATTTCTGTTGATATATTTTCTCATTTTTCTAGAAATTTTTTGTTTATCAACTTAAGTGTGTCAGTGTGTGTGTGTCTAGATCTTGCGCCAAGACTCTAATGTTGTGAAATTTATATCATTTTAAAATTTCAGTGAGCATAATATCACGTGATCTAAGAAATATAAGGTGTCCACATAGTTCTGTGCTGACGATCCGGGCTTCATTGTAAATGATACAATCTGCTGCAATTCAGAGAAATTTTGATATCGTTTATTAAACACATACAAGGGAAGAAAACAATGCATCAGTTAATAGTATTCTGCATGAATTTGACTTTGAATTTCCTCCGACAATCATTGCCTTGAAACTTCTTAATCTGTGCAAATGTTGTTGGTTTTTTACTTTTTAACTGAACATCCAAAAATTCTGTTTTGAGCAGCAGACAGTTGCATCGTCTGGGACAAATGGGTCAATGACGGTCACATCACACTGACATCTGGCGGAGACAGTGAACCAATCGCTGACGTTCAAGCGGCATCACACTTGTGTACCAGTCCAGTGAAAATCGAATGCGTACGTGCTAGTGACGAACTGCCGTACTCGCAGACCGGTCAAACCGTGAAATGTAATCTATGGGACGGCTTTGTTTGTTTCAATGCGGACAATGCACCACTGTGTTACGATTACAAAGTGAGACTCGGATGCTTGAAAAACACCCCAGAATGCAGTACGTATATTTTGACGTATAAATGCACTTCAGTTCAAATAATAAAGTTTTTTATCTTCTTAATTTGTGTCACAGTTCAGTCTAAATTGTTAATATTGGTTAAATTTGAAAGTTTGTCTTGCAAAACATAACAAAATATCAGTATACTTTGACAGTAAATAAATGCTGCTGAATAATTATTAAAGACAAACCTCATAGGGTCAGAAATGATTGGCAGAGGAGATGTCTGAATAAACTATCATTCAAAAAGAAACTTTTAAGTGGTGTTTTTGGGGTGACAATACTGCAACAAAAATGATCACTTATTATACCTTAACTTTCAATTTACCTCGCAGTGATGACCACACAAAAACCATCAGTTATAATTACTGGCGCCCAGCACGGAACCACCAAACCAGTGACTGTTTCAGTGTCCACCAAGGTATTGCCTTGCTTTGAGGGTATGGATACGTCATCTTGTCCGAAGGACGGCTGCCAAGACGGGTTTTATTGTAACGGTATACAGTGTGTCAGGAAAGCTGAGTGTCCTTGCTTAGTTGATGGCAAGATTGTCAAGGTATTTTTTTTCTTTTAAGAACATATCACTATATGATAGTTCAATTCTAATTTACTGTTAATACAAAATCCAGCGAGTATTAATCGGACAATCTGAAAAGTGTATTTCATACTGAAAAGTGTTTGAAAACAGTATAAATTGTTGAGGGTATTGGTCTAATTTCTGTGCATCAAATTGCTTTGCACAAACAAAACAGTGCTGATAAATTATTCATATGCAGTTAGAATGTGTTTTTTTATATATATCTTTATTAAATCATTCTTTCACGATTTTTTGCGTAATGTTTTTCCATGTCTATTATAATCAAATTCTTGTGTTTGGCTTTGCCTTATCAAAATAGATATTTTGAACTATACGCTCAGTTGACATTATATTCACCAGTAAAGTAATATCCAGGATTCTGCTCAATATTGTATGCATTGTTAATGATATATTTACACGTGTATTTCAGCCCGGAAATATTGTATGCATTGTTAATGATATATTTACACGTGTATTTCAGCCCGGAAATATTGTATGCAGTGTTAATGATATATTTACACGTGTATTTCAGCCCGGAAATATTGTATGCAGTTTTAATGATATATTTATACGTCTATTTCAGCCCGGAAGTTTCAAACAGAACAGCCATTGTGACACTTGTCAGTGTATCGCTGGAGAAGTCATGTGTACACCAAAGAGTTGTCCTTCCTGCGGCCCTGTATGTTTTATTTAGCATTAAATTCTTTTAATAATTAAATATTCTTACAGGATTAAAGCTTTCTTTCTAAATACATGTTTCATTTTCAAGGCAAAATGTAGCGTATTTGATATTCAACATTTTATCAATTTGATTTTATATCAATTTCAACTAAAACATTAATAAAGATATACTTTTACATACATTACATATTGTATAAAAGTAAAAAAATCATATCTGTTACAGGCTAATACTTCAACAAAACCCACTTACTTTATTGTCACTCATTGTCTGTATATGGCCAAGTAACACTTAAGGAAACAAAGTAAATCTATTCTGCAATAAAGGTGTGTCATAAAATTCCAGGGTTATTTTATTACCATGAATGAGACGACATGCCAATGTGGGTGTGAGACCTGCAAGACAGGAGAGTTCCGCTGTGGTAACGGCATGTGTATCTCCAACCAACTCAGGTGTGACGGAATCATTGACTGTATTGATGACGAAGTCGGCTGTGGTGAGTTTTTTTGGAAAACGTTATTTGCATTTGCGAAGAAAATAAAATGTCTTATGGCTATGTGCTGAAAAGATTTTCATTTCAGTAACACAGCACTAATGGCCGACATGATTATTATGAACTGTTTCATGAAAATGTTCATTCTCTTTTTTTTGTCCTGCATTTAAAAAAAGATACTGAAAATAATATTTGCCATACGGTGAATAGTTGTTTTTTTCAATTCTGTTCAGTTAAGCAATATGCGGCTGGCGATAAAAATAATTGCTTTGAAGCAAAAATCAAGTTAAAACCTTTAATCTAATAGTATAAATTCTTATTCCCTTTTTTCGGGCGTTTTTTTTATTTCACAATTAATGTTCAAATTCTACAAGATGTTATTGTAAACATTTTCAATTCATTCAGTGTCTACACCAATGTTTACTCCACCGATCGGTTACACTGGAAGTCCGACACCTGCGCCAATTACAGGACCTAATGGTCAGCCATTGACTAAACCCCATGACCAATACTCAACCACAATGAAAGCCCCAGGTAAATGTTCAACACTGAAATCGTAAAGTTCCTTTGATAAATTCCATGTACAGTTTCGACTTATAAGATAATCGATCATACATACACACATCTAACTTTGTCTGGCAACAGTAAAAAATGCTGCATTACTCAAACTAATATTTAAGTAAGTAGCTTAATGGCGCCCTTATCTTACATTTATGTTTTAAGTAACATGTTACAGTCATGTATCGAGTAAAACATATTATAATTACGCCAACATAATATTATTTTAAGTCAGTTCAAATTGTTACTCTAATGATAGCTAGGAGACTTAATACTAACTATCCCATGATTTTTCTACTTACGTATGGTCATATCTTCCAGTGCTGTGTAATGACCGCTGGTCTAACTGGGTAAACAAGGACACACCAGACTCAGGGGACGGAGACAGGGAAATGATGACAAAGAAGGAGTTAGACGCCTTCTGTTCCAATGGCAAAATCACTGGCATTGAATGCATTACCTCAGATGGTACGTTTAGATAAGACGATATTATTCTTACTTAAACAGTTCAATACTGGTAGATGTTTAACTTACCTGTAGGTGTTGACATCAGCTCTGTTATTCCATCACGATTAACTAAGTGTTGAAATAATCAGGTATAAAAATGCTTTACAACATACTAGTCTTACCAAACAATCAGTTTTGTGCTCCTTGGATTACAATGAAGCTGAATTGATCATCTTATTTTAAATGATAGGTTACAGTATCATTCTAAATTGAGATGAAATATTCAGTTATAAAAACGTATATACGAAACTTAAAGATGTCACTGTTTAAATCATTTTCATTTGAAAATTACATATTGGTCTGCATATTTATTCTGATTGTTTTCTCTCCAGGTATACCATCCTACAGTACTGGAGAAATAATGCAGTGTACTATTGAAGGAGGATCCGTGTGTCTCAACGATGATAACTTCCCTGTACCTTGCAGTGATTACAAGATTAGATACTTCTGTACTTGCGAAGGTATTAATCAGAAAAAAAGTATTTTACACAAAAATGAACTCATTTGTTACCACTTAGAATATGGTTTTAAATAATTTGTCCACCCTATGGAATTGCTACAGAATAAAAGATGATTTGAATCAAATAAAAAAAAATAAAATGAAAATACTAGCCTTAGGTAATTCATGGAGATATATATCTAAATTTTGAAATATCAGTACTGATATACTGAGATGAGACTACATCCAACTGACTACAGTGCTTAGGTCCTTCAGATATAAAAACTAAGTACGCTATATACGTCATCATGAGACGTCATTTAAAGTGACATATAAGAAACTAAAATAGTCCTTGACTGAGTGTTTACATATTTTTTATTTGCAGCACAATCAACTCCTGGATATGTTGTTGTTCCAACAGAGACACCAACCGGCAGACCGCCATATGGAGGTAACAATCCAAGCAGTTTCAGTTTTGTGGAATTTAGCATAGAATTGTACAGTCTTTAGAAACCGGATATATGCTTACACATGCTATTGATATTAAATTGTAACTGTCTTCTAATAAGTTTTCCTTCGTTCAGATATGTTAATTCACTGACTTGGTTTTGCCCTCGTGTAGCTCATTTTCCGGTCATACTTTTTACAGATAATGGAAGCACGGTTTCAGTACCACCTGTGCTATCATCAAAGTCTGCTGGACTATCGACAACTGCACCTGTATCTACGAACGCACCTGTACTGTGTCAGAGCCGCTGGTCCACATGGATCAACAAGGATGCTCCTTCAACAGGAGACGGTGACAGAGAGGTATGCAGACAAACACATATATAAAATTATCTTATCTATCATTTCATTAAATGATAGCATGCACTTGATTTATGCAGCTCATTTCTCGTATTCTCGATCAAAAACAAACAAGCTAGCCAGTAACTAAACAGCTCACACATGATCGGAATGGCTTAGTCATAGTATGGCTTTCACGCAAAACCTTACGCTTATTAAATGTAAATATCACCTCAGAGTCACCCGTTCTACAATTCAAAGCTTTGTTTAAAATATTTGACAATGATTGTCATTCTCTGGATATCTTAAATACTGTGCTTCTAACTTCCAGATCTGGACAACAGCGGAGCAACATGCCTTCTGCTCGAACGGTCACATCACGGGTATAGAATGTGTGACAGACAGCGGTATACCATCTTACAGTACTGGAGAAATAATGCAGTGTACCATTGAAGGAGGATCCGTGTGTCTCAACGATGATAACTTCCCTGTACCATGCAGTGATTACAAAATCAGATACTTCTGTACTTGCGATGGTGAGTTTTAGCATATCATTAAAATATCACAATCAGTAGTGTTTTAAAATTTTTGAGAGTGAGTTAAATAGATGAGTTACGATCTGGTTGGAATTTGACTATATGATTGGCAGACTTGTTTACGTATTTCAGTTTCACAAGAGTACTCATTATGAGCTATTAATCATTCCAATGTTACTCTTTGTATCTATTTTATTTTTGTCAATTATTTGTGTTTACAATTAGTGCTGTGTTTCTTCAGTAAACCCAACTCCCGGACCACAGCTTCTCTCAACTGAAACGCCAACTGCCAAGCCACCATTCGGAGGTAAAAACATAGTAATGAACCTTAACTACAGCTGTATACTTTCATTTTGTTCTATAGCTGGAATCAAAAAGAAATAAAACAGATTCTTGAAATTACTTTTAATAGCTTCTTTTCTGTGCACATTTATTATCCTTAAGTCAAAAACCTAGATGTCGTCTTTTTTAAAACAAAGGAAAAAATTCTTTTTAGTTGGCAGTAAGGTACACTTCAGTTTTGCAACTGAAATGTCTGATTTAAAATATGGAAGTTCATTGTAAACTGTAAGGCATAAATAGTTAAAAATATTCAGTCAACACTTAACAAACATTATTTCAACATTTCTGCTTCAAAACTATCTGCAGATAATGGTAGCACGGTGTCTGTACCACCCGCGCTATCCTCCAAGTCCGCGGGAGTATCTACAAGCGCAGCTGTATCTACAAACGCACCTGTACTGTGTCAGAGCCGCTGGTCAACATGGATCAACAAGGACTCTCCTTCTACTGGAGATGGTGACAGAGAGGTATGTATGGTTACATGAAGATGGAATATATTTCAAATGGGCGTGGTTATAAAAAGAAAACGTTTTTTCTCGGTTCATTTGCTGTGGACATATAGTGTAAGAGGACATTAAATATTGGCATAGTTGTTTTTTTAGACAGTTGAAAGAAAAAGAAAACAGGCATGTACGCTACACAATGTAAAATTATAACACTATTGTATACTGGATAAGCATTGGTTAATATAAATGGATATGATATATTTAAAATTAAGATACGATTAATCGAATTTCCCATTTAGATCTGGACAACAGCGGAACAGCATGCCTTCTGCTCGAACGGTCACATCACGGGTATAGAATGTGTGACAGATAGCGGTATACCATCTTACAGTACTGGAGAAATAATGCAGTGTACTATTGAAGGAGGATCCGTGTGTCTCAACGATGATAACTTCCCTGTACCTTGCAGTGATTACAAAATCAGATACTTCTGTACTTGTGATGGTGAGTTATTGCAGGATTACGTTACCCTTTAGCTCAGTTTGAAAATATAAACTATTTTATGGTGTGAAGAAGAAATGTATATTGCTTCCACACATTATGGTCTGATTTTCCTTAATCTGCATTTCTCCTAAACACTTTTAGATTAAATTGGAACATTTTTCTGTAGAAGTTTACAAAAGGACGAAATCAGATTAAGTTTCATGATGTCTCCTCTGCTGATAGGTCAATGTCAAGAGTACTAAATTTTGTTTACTTTCATGATACAGCAAACCCAACTCTTGGACCTCAGCCAATTTCAACTGAGACGCCAACTGCCAAACCACCGGTCGAAGGTAAAAAGACACCAAAAACATTGTGCCTTCATTTGATATTTTCCGTAGTTTAACTTTTCATTATTCTTTTGCTAAAACTCTTGATAGAGGATTGGTTGTTTTATTTGTAATGTTTACAGGCAAAAAACATGGTTGCTAAAAATAAGAAAAGATAATGCAGTTATATCTTTTTTAAGATTGCCCTAGACATGTTTTTTTTCTAAGGATTGTTAACGGACTTTTACATGATTGTGAATAAACATTGTTTCATTGATTTTTGAAATCCGTAAAACTTACTTCGTTTAAATCAAATTGCGTCTATATCTTTAAGGTGTTGGAAGCACGATCTCAGTACCATCTCAGCTATCCACCAAGTCAGCCGGAGTATCTACAAACGCACCTATTCTGTGTCAGAGCCGCTGGTCCACATGGATCAACAAGGATTCTCCTTCCACTGGAGACGGTGACAGAGAGGTATATATATGAATAAATATGTAAAGAAATATGATAGATTTTATGTGGAAATTTTAATAACTTGAAAAAAAAGTTTTTATGCCATGTCCTTTTACTATTTTAAGATTTTTGTTTAAGTTTATTTCGACGTTGAATGAAAAGAAACCAGGACAGCAGTCTAAAACACGATTTTTTCTCGCTAAATACTTGTACACATTCCAGCACTAAATATTTTTTTGTAATATGTGTTGCTAAAATGGTTTGTCGTAAATGTCCTTCATCCGATATTTAGATCTGGACAGCAGCGGAACAGCATGCCTTCTGTTCGGACGGTCACATCACGGGTATAGAATGTGTGACAGACAGCGGTATACCATCTTACAGTACTGGAGAAATAATGCAGTGTACTATTGAAGGAGGATCCGTGTGTCTCAACGATGATAACTTCCCAGTACCTTGCAGTGATTACAAGATTAGATACTTCTGTACTTGCAATGGTAGGTGCCTTTATTTTTTTTCACAGTAAAAAGAAAATAATTAGTTTTTTCTTGCAATTTCTTTTTCCCAAATGCCTGGTTATTCTAACAAAATGAATGAAAATAGAATACGACATAATTAAGATTATGAACTTCTTCTAAAATAGAAGATTTGGCATGAAAGACCTGGAAAGACATAATATTTTCAGTATATAATATGGAAGAAACTAACAACTTTTGTCAAGAAATACACAGTTATATTAAAGAGAAGTGCACAATACATTAGTTTTTGTTCTGTTGTGTAGCTCAGCCAACATTAGGACCAAACCCGGTGACAACAGAGACACCTACCATAAGACCACCTTACGGAGGCAAGTCTTCTTTTCATTTAGCACACGTGTTCTCTTCATTGCGCTGTAACTTTTCTTTTTTACATTTTTTTTCTGATTTGGCAGAGACTATATTTAAATAAGGCCTTTTCACATTGCACTGTAAACTTCTAAGCTATTTGTTTTATTTCTAATTTGGCGAAGAATGTAACTAGATAGATTTTCGCAATGCCTCAATATCAGGAGCGCTATACCTTTCTGTCAACTTTACTTTTCCTTCGTATGAGCATTCAGTAGGCTTATTTTCACCGCTATACAGTTTCTTCTTTTTCAATTCGCGTGAATTAACACTTATATTAGGTGATAGTTTTAACATACTCGTGTTTAAACAATCTACAGATTCTGGAAGTACAGTGACGGGTGTACCAAAGGTATCGACTCAGTCACATCTAGCCACGACACAAGCCCCTGTACTCTGTCAGAGCCGCTGGTCGACGTGGGTTAACAAGGACAAACCAAGCACTGGTGACGGCGACAGAGAGGTAAACATTTCCTTTAATGTTTAATTTAGCAGATACTTGAGAAAAAATAATGTTGTTATCTTGGTGTATGAACCAACAGGTAGTACTGTCTGTCTCTAACTTCCATTTACTCCATCCTTCTTGCCTACAGTAGCGAAAATACAATGTCCTGTGGATAGGTGAAGGTTTCTTGTAACTTACCCAAAGATTAAACTGTACAAGTCATCATAAAATGGTATAAAACATCACGCCTCATATATTGCATAATGCCATTTGATGGGCCTAATGATAAGTGATTGTCAAATCGTTTGTCCAAACAATTGGCTGAAGCCTGTAAATATAGTAACAAATTCATTTAGGCTTCAACATAGATATGAAGGTGTCATTCAGTTTGCACATGCAATTAAGAAGATGAAATGTATTTTACAAATTTTTATTTGAAATGTTCTTTATTCCTAGCTGTGGACAAAGGCCGAACAACAAGCTTTCTGTTCCCATGGTCATATCACCAGTATTGAATGCGAGACTGATAGCGGTATTGCATCCTACAGTACTGGTGAGATCATGCAGTGTACCATTGAAGGTGGCTCTGTCTGTCTGAACGATGACAACTTCCCAATACCGTGCAGTGATTACAAGATCAGATACTACTGTACTTGTGACGGTAAGGTTCTAGTTTTGCTTCCGTTTTTCATTGGTTTAGGTCGATATATTATTCCGGAAGTTCCGTCTTTTACAGGAATTAATCAGATACTTCTGTGCACGTGATGTTGAAACATTTTCCTGTAATGTCCTTTTATACTTTCGGTCGGTGTATATTTTTTGTAGCTGGATTCTTTGTCTATAAAGGAATTAATCACATTACATCATTATCTGGCATATCATTCCACTAACCATTCAAGATATGTGTAAGTGAATTTGATGCTTATTTAAAGAGAAATTAGAAACTTTGCGTGATCCCGAGGTTGCAATATTATATCTTGTTTGTCAGAAAGTTAATAGGTAAAAAATGGACTTGCGATGACATGTTATGGATTAATTTCAGAACAACCAACACAAAAACCAGATGTTGTGTCAGGGCAGCACCCAACTGCTGTTCCACCAATGGTTTCAACGACTATGAAAGGTGAGTCACAGTGTTTAAAAAGAATTTTCTGTCACTGTCAGAAATATAACAACATCCTTAAAATTAAACCTTAATATTCATTTTGTTCTAATTTATATGAAACTTGACATTAATCTCTAAAAAATACATTAAAATAGGCAACACACAGAATCGTTTATGCAACTGTTTCGTTTTGCTTTAGCGCCTCCAACGCTTTCGGGTAAAGGTCACACTACTCTGAGCCACGGCCAGGTACCAAATGTTTGTATCTCATCCCACTGGTCAAAATGGATCAACCGTGACAAACCGGATGTTGGAGCAGGTGATATCGAGGCAATGACGTCACAGGAAATGAGCATCTTCTGCTCTGCTGGACGTATCTCTAAAATTGAGTGTATCACTGACACTGGAATACCATCATACAGTACGGGTGAAATCATCTCTTGCACGATAAACAACGGTCTGGAATGCTTGAACGATAACAACTTCCCAGTACCATGCAGTGACTACAAAGTCCGATATTACTGCGACTGCGGCTGTGAGTTATTACTGTCTTTGCTTTGTCTGAATTAAAAAATAATAGCAAAATTAGAACTTTTTAAAGTTTGTGAAAATAATTACAAAATTGAAAAGATTTGTAGTTATAAAGTAATGCAACACTCTCTGATGCATAGTTTTGCTTCCTGACTGTTAAGTCAACATGTTCCTATTATTTTCATACAATCAAGATAAAGTAAAGGGTATTTTGATTTGCGGCTATTTATGAAAACATTTCTAAAATCTGCAATAAAATTACTATCTGAATAAAAACATGAAGGATTGTATCATTTGTTGAAATGAGTAGGAATGTATCTGTCATCTATTTATAGCTCCTCCACCAATCGGAACAACAGCTGCTCCTTTGGCTAACCATAACACTCCAATGCCAGGTTAGTATATTTAACGTTCTATAGCTAAATGTGTTTCAAATGTTTTTAGACATCATATTAAATCATTTCCTTTTCAAATACTGTATTTCTCAGTAAAAATGCCTAAGTCTGGATAAATATTCCGGAATGATGCAAATTATTCACAAATGTGCCTAAAAGTATGGATTTATTTTTCTAACACTACAATATAAAATAGAGATAAATACCTGTCCATATATTCTTCTTCTAGTAACTGAAGCTCCCTGCATACCCGAGAACTGCCCTGTAGCTGTGAAACAGACGGTGAAAGAAGGGGAGGTATCACGCGTCGTGTTTGACGAACGCGGCTGCTGCGTCCAATACGAAGTATTCTGTAAACCGGAAATGTGTACCCCACCAACACTCGTGTGCCCAGAACCAATGATAATCAAGCCTGCAAGTGTCCACGACTGTTGTCCAACATACAGATGCAGTAAGTATAAGTATTGGAAACGATGTAGGACACCTTGTTACATCATAAGAGTTTGATGACGTAACCACCCAGGTTACAATAACTTCTACAGAAATATATAGCGAAAACAATGACGTAAAGTTAAGTCAGTAATGCTTAATTACGTCACTGTTGTTAATCAAATTTGATGATAAAATTCTATAATTATACCTTCATTCTAAAACTGGCTGAAACATTAGGATGTTTTTTTTTTCAGTGTGTCCTCCGTCATGTCCAGTCATGAGGAAACCATTGTGTGAAGACGTAAGTATCTGAAGGGTTTGGCCTAAAATTGCATTGAATTCTTTCAGTATATATCTTGCTGGCCTGTTTGGCTTTTGCTTTGAGGTAAACAAGACTTCAGTTTGATTGCCTGTTTGATCTATTTAAGTTACTGATTTATTTGTATAAGCTCTCGAACATACTCTTTCAAGTTTATTCATTTCTTCTTTGAACTGACCTATATTTCTTTACTTACTACGAATTGTAACAATTGTAAAAACACATTTTTCATGTTGCTGTTCACTAGTCACGTGACTTAATTCATTGCCTATTTTAGGGTATGATGGCGGTGGAAGTGAGAACAGAACACTGTAACTGCACCCAGTATGCTTGCCGTAAGTAAAGTTTTGTGCAGTGAGTAATATGTGTTCCGCTGCTGTGTGATAACTGACGTCTAGACCATCTTATGAAAAGCTTGAAACCAATTAAGATTAAATTGTGCTGTTATATGGTATTTAAATAAAGTTAAGCTAGGATTCCTTATGTCGATTCAATGAATAGAAATTTTATATATATTGTTAAACCGATTCCACTTAGATATCTTGTCCCACGTCGAAGCAATAGAAATAAACGTTTTTCAAAAGTTAATAAAAATCGACAAGTAATGTTTCTCCAAAACTCCTTTTCCTTTAAATCAGCGTGTGATTATCCAACGTTCTGTTACAGATATTCAACATTAGTAAGCATTCACTTCTTTATTTAACTGTTTTTATATCATTTTTGTTGTTTTTTTCACAGTGAACGAACCTGTGCCAACACCTGTACTCCTAGTAAAAACCTGTAAATACACCGCCTCCATGGTGACGATCAATGGTACCAACCAGCCAGTGGTGACGCCCGCCGAACAAATATATCAGGTAATGCAATGTATTTATCATGTTACGAAACTGATAATAAAATGCTTTGTATTATCGTGGCTGTGGGGTAGTGAATGATAGCCATTAGCCTCGAATTAGGTTACTGGAAGATACTTTCGATGTCAGCTCTATGGTTGGTGGGTGAGGAAGAGGGTGTACACCAATATATGATTAAGATAGTTCTTAGCTGTATCCAGGTGACATGCACAATTTCATAAAAGTAAGCCAGGCATGGCGATTGGTTAAAGCAAACGTGAAAGACTAATAATAAAAGTGAAAAAAAAATCAGTTACTGTGTTTTAAAAGGTAATTTCTTGGTGAGGAGAGGCATTGTTCTAAAATGTTTAGGTATGACCGTTTGCTCCTGCTTAATCAAGGACTGTCTTCTAAACAGGAGTCTGGGTATAGATTTGTAAATTATAAGTGATGAATCATTTAAGTACTAACATTTGCAATGAAACTGTCAAATGAAAAATATTGTGACCAATAGTGTTTAACTTTGAACCTACCTCATGTAGGGAAATTAATACATTTCTAAATTTATATTTTATATATATTTCGTGACACAGAGAAAAAGATTTTTACATTTCCTATCCTGTAGACATTTTAATATCTTTCTAAAACACTTACATATAGTATACATGACACCTACTGACATTTTTTTATTTTAGATCGGTGACACGTGGTCAGATGGTTTGTGCAGACAATGTCTCTGTGAAGAGAAATCGGGACTTTCTGAAATATCGTGTCATGAAGAAACGTGCCCTGTCTGTCCACCTGTATGTATAGTTCTTAGTTTTCCACTTGTCTTATTTTATTTTTCCCATCATGAAATTTTTTGAAGTCTGTGCTAAATTTAGAAAGCTCACGTGACAAGCATTGAATTTATCAAATTCAAACACCTTACAAAGTTGTTATTTTATATGCATATGGAAAGTTTAACGCATTTCTTTAAACATGATTATAAGTAAGAAAAATGAGAAATAGAAAACTGGCAGTTGACTCCTACTTTATAAATATACATCGTGAAAATGAAGTTAAACTTGGCTTTACTGCACCGTTTTATTTCTTGGAAATGCATATCAGAGTGATCTTTGAAAATTGTCTCAGAATAATAACAAGGGTAACGACTCAGGCGTATAATAGTAGCGAGGGTGTTCAGGTGAAATACTATACTGTATTTGAACATAAGGAATACTAACACACAGTATTTATGGCTATTTTAGGGGTACAAAAAGATCGACACACCAGGCAAGTGTTGTGGTGAATGCCGACAAGTTGGATGTCTTGTCAACGGAACTGTATATAGTGTAAGTTTAACTTTCTTTATTGGTTTTTGTTCTGCTATTGAGCCCTCTTCTGTGTAAGATTTAAAGTAACTATGGAAGAAAAATATTAAAAAGTTCTCGATTAAAACAAAGGGCTTTTTTAAAAATTATTTACAATTGTCAATGTTTGTAGATATTTCATAATTATAAAACGTACACATAGCATAAATGACTTACCATTCTTTATACTTGGCGACATAACTAGGCTGAAATAATCTCATCAGAATAACTTCTGTTTGTAACTTCAGGACGGTGAGATGATGCCAACGACTAGAAAGTGTTACACTAAACAGTGTAATTATGACTTTGCGCTGGATCTCTTTGTAGCAACCGAAACACAAACACATTGTACAGCATATGACAAGCTGCCTTTATGTGCTCAGGTCAGACTTTTTACCTTATTTGTAAATTGTAATATTTTAAGAATTTTCCACATGGTTCCATGACAATTAGATATTAGAATAAGAGTGTGAAATTGGTTATGTCAATATATCTATTAGTTAATGTATTTATTATGTTGTAACATTGAAGCAACATTGCTTATAAATAAAGTGCGTCCCTATCGAAAGAGTCAGTCCCGTCAGAGCTTATCGGCGAGCTTTACAAGACAATTCTTAAATGCTCTGTTACCATCCTGTGTGTTCAGCACATGGCAAGCAAGATTTCTGTTACCATTTTCAAAAAAAAGCTGGCTCTACAGAACGAGAGGCCGTTTAGTTTCGGATCTGTGTTAACTGAAATATCACTTAAACATATTTATCAAGGATTATCTTGTATAATTGGTTCTACAACATCGTATTTTTAATCTGACAATTTCATAATTGGCAAAACGTCAACATTTAGTGTCAGGTGTATTGACACCAACCTTTAAATTCTCAAGTGTTTGTGATATGATTTTTTTCAGGATATATTTCGTTTTACATTTACAGTGTTTTTTTTTAACATGCCTCCATTTTCTCTTTCAGAATGAGTCTTCATATGACACGTCTGGTTGTTGCATGAAATGCCTCCCTCAAAGTAAGACGAATTTTTGATTGTTACCCTGTAAAAAAATATTGTAGATAGCTAAATAGCTTTGCCAGAACAGCGAATAAAAAAATATTTTTAGCAATTCGCTTACTTTTTTACAAGCATGTAAATTTTGGTAAAACCCTATTAATCGTTTACATTAAATATCTGTAAGCATAAAGTTTTCTTTCATTCACTGTGTACAGTAGGACGACACGTATTATGAAGTAATGCTGAATTCACACAAAAGCAAGTTTGCCAGCCATTATTTGTACAACTACGATTATTTAGGCAACGGTTTTAACGAGTGTTTGTTTCCCTTTACAGTTCAGCCATTCCTAAACGCTTCCAGCAGCTCGTGCCAGACATGCGCACCACGTCTTGTTTTCGGACAACCAGATAAAAGCGTTGGTTACTTCCGGGTCGTGTTACCCAGTATGGAGGTATGTAAGAATCTCGCGCCAATACCTGACCTTAAAGAATGCTCCGGATACTGTGGATCAAGGTCATCATACAGTCAGTTGATGCGCGGATTCACGAATAGCTGCACTTGTTGTCAATCTACAGAGACTGAAACAAGAACGATCACTCTAACTTGTACAAGCGGAAAAACCATCAAGAAAACATATTCCGCGCCAACAGCTTGTGGCTGTAACGTGTGTTCAGGAGGAAAATAAACATTATGTAAACCTGATTTGGACCAAACTAACTAAGTGCTAGTGTTATGGACTATGTTTTTTGTTGTTGTTAATATTTATGTTTATTTATTTTTTGTTCCTTTCCTTATCATTATAAAGTAAATTAATGAATGGATGATTGTTCATGGACATTTTTTTGCATTTTTGATTTTTACAGCACCGTAAGAAATTGATGTTGAAATGCTTTAATATAATTCATGTAAGATATATATATATATCAGTTCGGCTTACTAATGTACAATATTTTATTTTGATGAGGAAATAAAGCAATTGAAAATGAGTTGTATTTTGTTTTTACTCAGCTATGACCTCGTAACATCCAGTCTAGAATATGACGTCCGTGAGTTATCAAAAATGCAGGAAGTTATCTTATTGTCTCAAACAAAGGACTGGAACAAAGTGTTAATGTAATTTCCAAACAAAAAGTACAAGGAGAACTTTAAAGTTCTTGACAAAATATGTCTCGAGAAACTCTGTAACTGTATGTTAAGTTTACGAAAGTGAATTTACTTATGTACAGACTTGTGGACTAACAGACTTGCATAATGATCTAGAGAAATGACAAGCGTAGTGACCTTTTGTTTAACAAAATCAGTGCACGGGGGAATACAATACAACTTGTACATCAATCACTATACAAAGATTGATACATGTGTATATTTCTGCATATAAAGCTTAAATTGATTCATGTAATAATATCAGTGTGTTTCTTTTTTCGACATATTACTGATAAGATGTACAGACCAAAAACTGTCAATATACCCATCGTGAAGGACTGGTCGTGTGCTGTATTAACGCTTTAAAATTACCACCCCTTTAGTTTAATTAACTGTAATATTTCTAGAGTTGTTTTGCTTTCTACAGCATTCACCCACATGCAACAATTTCATTTTTTTGTCGACATTTTACTCACACAATGTACAGACAAAAATTGTCAATAAACCCGTCGTGGACGAGTGATCATGTGCTTTTACCCAGCTTTCAAGTTCACCCTTATCATTTAAGACTTCTTTGATTTCACTCTCCGTTGCAAATGAACATTAAGATCTTCCAGCTCGCCACGAGGGGTCAAGAAGACCTTCTAGTTGGTGGTAATCTTTAAGTATATCCGATCCTAAAATATTAAATTTTTGAACACACTTAAAATTTGCAGCGTCAAACATTTGTTCGTACTCTTCCAAAGATGGTATCACGCTTCTGATAAACCGATTCGTCAGGTCAATGTTTAGTTGTGTAAACCATATCGCCTTTACTACCGCCGATGAAAGCACTGCTGAAATGATTATTATCCATTTCGTCATCAAAACTCTTCGACATTCCTTAAGTGACTCGATACAATTTGGAACATTACGATCATCTCGGTCAAGGTGGTTCAAAACCTTTAATTAAAAATGTGAAATATACAAAACAGCATTATAGATTCATTTTATCAGATCAAATTGAAGAATGGGACAGTACTCAAAGCTTTTATCTGTGAAAGTTCAATTAATACGTGCCCTAAGCGTGTTTTCAAACTTTGTTAAACAAGCATGCCACTATAACGCATTAACTATGAATATAGTTGGCTTTTTAATAACAATTTATTATATGTTTTATTATATGTTTTAACGTTTGAAACATATTTGCTGAGATTCTATGGACAAACCATCATTTTGAGAGTCCGTAACTAGTCACTATTTTTAATCTATTATCTGAATTTTTTGGGGAATCACGCGGCTTCATTGCATTGGTAAATTGTAATAAAAGTAATCAGCGACGCATTGCACCGTCAATACCATTTTTATTTTCGTTTAACCCAAAGACTCTAAAAATATCGAAAACTAAACCAAACCAGGTTCAACATGACTGCATCAAAGTTTCCATCTTTAAAAGGTGTTTGTGACAATTTAGCCTCAATCACTGCTTTTACCCTTCCACGCTAATATAGTTGCCGCGTTTTGCTTTTGCCGACCCCTATTTCGAGAAGGGCTTCAGCATAATTTCCTGTTCCACACCCAGCATATAAAATATGCAGTTCCTAAATAGATGGAAATCCTTAATATTAATCAGATGGATAGGACAAACAAAATGTAGCAACACTGTAACAGATCCGGCTGTGTGTACTTACAAAGTTATTCCGCTTTAATTTAGTAACGTCATTTGTAAATTAAATATAAGGTCCCAGACAGTGACAGACATCTTGACAGTAACATTTCAAATTAATCACGACTTGTGAGCTATTTAAGTTAAAAGACAAAATGTACTAGCTATCAAATCAGTGTAGCTAAACGCCATGTTGCGATATATTGATGCTAATGGGAGCACGTAATTACATAGGCCTACTGTATGCAGACACATATTAGAAAACATAATACACTTATTAAACTGGACTAGTGGAAGTATCTTTATCACCAATGTTTGCCGGCAGCGTTGGAGTTCTAGTCCGGTAGTCTCAAATTCGAGTTATTTTTGGCGCAATTTAGCCTAACCTTTGATAAACTTCGCTTAACAGAGCTTCAAGAACCCGTACTCACAAGAAGTTAATAAATATTGCAGGGGTATGTTCTACATTCATGTACAGTATACATGTATTTAAAGTTGAGCCGGTACAAACCTTAAAAGGTATACCGCTGTATTGTTGAATCATGGCCACCATTATGTCGGCACCTACGGACACCCTGTAACCACGTGAAGCACGGCCATAATCCTCGTACAGGCTCATGTTTCAGCTGTTAACTACTTTTGAAATTCGAAATGTGCCAAATTAAAAAAAAACGACTACATTTATGAACGTCCAATAATATGAAAAAAATATTATATTGTATTTCTTACAGGAATGGATTTTAAAATTTCCCCCAAACAGATTTGCCATCTTTTTTCTTATTGATTAATTCTTCTGAATTATATGTAAGTTTTTTGGGTAAGTTTTTGCATTATGAGTGTGTAAATAAAAATGTATGACTAGCTGTAAATAACTGACACTAAATAACTAATAAGACACAATATATCTTTTCATTGTCAATATCATTCAATGAGGAAGCGTTTTCCTATCCAGTAAAAATATTTATAATGTTTGTCTTCCTAAGACAATACATCAGTGAATCTTTTCAGGATTACTTTGACTAATAATATTGCATAAATAGTACTAAGGTATTAATGACATTGTCACGCATTCACACTGGCGTTAAACCCCAATAAAACTAAAACTAAATCACTCGTTCACATCTAGTTTCATTTGAAAACCTGTGCAATATATTTGATTAGGTTTAACACTAAGCAAAATGCAGGCAGCAATACTAACTAATTTATTAAATCAGTACAGAAATATAGTAGAAACACAAAACAGTTACCTTTTAATAATAAAGAATTCCTTGTTATTTGTTATATTTATGCACTGTTTTCTGAAATGCGACACAGGACACAATATCTTGTCCAAATAGCGTCAAATAATTTACGTTATGCATTAGATACGAATTTAAATGTAGCGGGCATTAGACGAGTATATAAATGTATTTGTTTTCATATAATCGTAAGGCACAAGGTGACACTGAATCAAAATACTAGTAGTTTGAAAATAAACACTGACTCAGAAAACGGTGCACTTTTAGCAAAGTATAACATCTACTTACAGATTATGCGTGAAATTTTGCAGTGTAAGCAAACATACACCTGTGTACCTGTTACGTCAATTTGTTTTACCTTTTATCTATTAGGTGTCCTCCAAACTGACCAAATATCAATGAATATTGTAATGTCAACGTAACTATCGAGCGAAATTATCTTAAAGATTTGTTGACACTGAGTAAGTTTATTTACACTTCCATACCAATGATCAGAGTAAACTTTTAATTCAACGCATTTTCAAGATGTCACGGCTCTGCTAAAAACCTTCAATTCATTGTACTTCTTGCGTCGGGTGTAAGCTTTAGTGACGTTGAAAGACATTTCTAGTCTTACAGCATCAACAGTTATCTTGACAATGTTTTCCGGTAACTGGACAACGTCAGAGACAGACATAAAGAACGACTATGTGCCAGCACAATACGTTAATACATCTCCGTAACAAGTTTAAAACGGCTAAAAGTACTATGTTTGAGTTTGGTATATCTAGACAAACCATTTTAAACCATTTCCGAACAGACGCTGTCCCAGTAAGAGCCAGGCGGCCATACGTAGGGCATAATTTATTGTTTAGTTGTTTGTCACCTTGGCTTTTTATATACTTATCTCGAACAGTATAGGTCATGTAATAAATGATGGCAATCATCCTAAGAAATTTGAAGTCTATATGGGAAGTAGTTGCCATGTTATACAGCAGAAATGCTTTTCAGTGTTTACGTTATTGTGACCTTGACAACTGACCTATTGATCCCAAGATGTACGGGGGTCATAGTCTCAATGTAATCAATCACCATTTGAAGTTTGAAGTCTGTATGACAAATGGTTATAAAGTTTTACAGCGGAAATAATTTTCAGTGCTTAAGTCACTGTGACATTGGCCTTTGATTTACTGACCCCAAAATCAATAAGGGTCAATCACTCAATGTGTGCAACCGCTACATGAATTTTGAAGTCTCTTTGAATAATGGTTGTTGAGTTACAGAGTGTAAATGATTCTAAACATTTAGGTCACTGTGACGTTGACCTTTGACATTCTGACCCCAAAATATATAGGGGTCATCCACTCAATGTGTGCAGTCAGGAATGAAGTTTCTCTATAACAAATGATTGTCAAGTTACATGGCAGAAACGGTATTCAATGTTAAGATCACGGTGACCTTGACCTTTGAGCTACTGAATCCAAAATCAGTAGGGGTCTTTCACACAGTGAGGGCAATAATCATATTAAGTTGAAAGACAGTAGGCCAAAGAGTTACTCAAGTTATCCTCCAGAAATCAAATTGCTTACGGACGGATGGACGGACAGACGGACGGACGCCCGACCATAACATAATATGCCCCTTTTGAGCATATAAAAAGGACAAGTATTTTTGAAGGGAGAATTAGTAACTTTCGCTACTGAAAGACTTCGAGACTTTTGTTTTAAAAAGCACTTGTGATTCTTGGCGGACCTCGTTAGTTACTCGATGAAGCAATATAGCCAGATATTGCCTATCGAGTACAGAATTAACGTTACGTAGGTCCATAAATTTGTGAATATTTCAGAATTTTACTTTTACAGTTTGCATTGTTACTAAACTCACCTTTTTTTCCAGCAACAAAAAAAAAAAAAAAAAAAAAAAAAAAAAAAAAAAAAAAAAAAAAAAAAAAAAAACAAGTTAACAAGAAATAGTAAAAGCATGGCTAGTGATTATTTCGGTCATTTCTCAGTTCAGAAGAACCAAAGACTATACACATTTTCTTTCACTGGTGCATGTGTACATAATTATATTCAACCACTCCCCCTTATGTAATTTGTGGCAATCAAAAATAACTAAACAGAAGTCGTTCAACTTTATCGTTTTATTCATCATTAGCCTCTCTGGCCTAGCAACAACCATTCGGACAACATGTGCTGTCTGCCTCGCAGCAGTACTGACCACATACTTTTGGATGACCTGCAGCACAACATCCGTCTGAAACACATAATGGGTGGTCATAAGGACAACAACGACTCTCTATTGAACCTGGAGTACAGCACAAAGCATCTTGACATACGTATTCTATGCATTCTGGGTCGCAAATGATCGCACAGATGTCATTTGACGGGAGCTTCATTGTCTTTTGCAGTACTTTTAACATTGCCTGACCCGGTTTGAAGTAAGTGCGATTTGCAGGCCGGTTGTCTCCCTTGAAACCAACTTTCAAGTTCCTTGTGTTTGGCTTCAGACGTTTAACGGTGACGCCGTCACTTCCCACAAAGTGACATATTAATAGCAGAGCTAAAAATAGCTTGACCATTTTTGTTTTTATTTGGTTTTGGCTTACTGGAAAAGAAAATGTTCATAAAAGATGTCGCATCGAAGGAAAATGCAAAATTAGATGTATGCATGTATTAAATATGATATGATTAAACAAGTCTATGTAAAAATGGAATCATGGAGTCTTAAATCAGAGCTGAAATAAGCTTGACCTTAATGATTATCGTTTTCATTTTCTTTTATCTTTTGGCTCACTGGAAAATAAAGTAAAGGTTCCAGGGTTTATAAAAGATAACGCAAGACGGTTAATGCAGAATATATATAAATGCACGTTAGTATTAAGAACTAATATCATATATAAGATAATACTTTATAATTGTAAGTGATGTTTAATTGATTAAACGCGTCTATTCAAAGGAAAACTGATAGTAAATTATTGATTTTTTTTTTGTCTGCAAAATTTAAGTAGTATTCCATATAAAAAAGGAACCAAGTCTTTAATTATTTGATAGTTTGTCAGTAAACAATTTACATTGCTTATACCTGCTGTTATTTAGAAATACATATATTGTTATCATTACAGTGTTTATAGGTTATTAACATTGCTAAGTATAAAAAAGAGATATGTTTGTCTTAGTATTCGGCTTGAAAAGTATTATTAAACGATCTACTGGGCGAGTCTTAGGTTTTCTTATAATTAATTAATTAATTAATTAATTCTAAACACTGAAATATAACTATTTCTAATGATATCAGCTAGAATTGGAGGGTCGACAGCTCTCATTTTAGCATTGTGACGCATATGTTTCAGGTAAAAATATGTTTCCAAACATCCAATACAGAAAACTACTCAATTTCGGATCCAGAAAAAGACTATGTTGGACGGTTACTTGATACAATTTGATGTTAAAATAAGACTTAAAATAATGTATTCTTTTCACGCAATATTAATACTGACATAATTCAGTTTTAACCAATTGATTCAAAATAAACATGCATATATTATTCACATTTATATTGTTAATGCAGTTTTCACAGCAATTTACGGAAACAGTATTTGTTTTAAACTTTCTAAATGTTATATTAGTAGTCAAAGTGAGTTAATATAATATTTCGAAACATCAAATTTGCAATGATTTATATATCCTTAGAAAAAGAAACACTAATAGGATTTTTTACTTCAATATATTCTTTGAGAAAATGCTTTACCCTTATTTATAATTATAAAAATGTCTTTTATGTCTGACATACATGTAGTCATAGATTAAATCTTATAATTATCCTGGAAAGTATTTTTAAATGTCGACCTATCTAAGAGTTGAAAGAAGTATTGGTCACATCTATTTTATTTTGGTTTCTCTGTATTGTCAACTTTTATCTTGATTAATGAATCCATGTCATTGTGAACATTTATATAATAACTGCAAGTTCTAAAAGACAAAAAAAAAATAGAGAACGCATTTGTACAATGAAAATGTTTAAATAAAAAACAAATATTCCCAACTTACCAATGACTTCAAAGTAACACTGTTTGGTTTTAATGCTGTTTCTGTGGCTTTTTATGTATTGTTTTATCTTCTGTTATCAAATCTTAATGTTATCTTATTGAGGAAGAGAAAATACGAATAAATTTAGCGCGTGCGAATGAGTAAACAACTTGTAATTATGCACGCACCTATCAGTTCATGTTCATCTAAATTGATAAAAAGTTTGATACGTAAGCAGAAACTAGAAAGAAAAGTGCCCCTTATGGAAAAATAGCCTTGAGATTCAAAATTCATAATCACGAATTCGTCGCTAAATGCGTTAGAAGAAAAACATTTTGTTGAAGTATATAAAAGGGAATGACTCAACTACTGAAATAAAAAATCCTGCTAGCCTGAAAAAGGAACATTCAATCATCTGTCAATATTGTTAAGTAATTTTTTATTTATGAATAATTCACAAAATTCCAAACATGTATAGACAAAAAGGAGAGTGCTTTTTTCGGGGAAGTCTACGACATTAATCACAACCAAAAAATTTTCTTATCAGAACAAGATGTAGCATTTGAATCGAAGTATGATCTGAACGAAATACGCAAGGTTTTTAAGCTGTAAAACGCCCCTTGAAACTTAGATAGTGGAGAGTAAAGTTAACAGTTTGAATCTACATTCAGTGATGTTGGTGACAAATTTAGCATGTCAAGACTCACGAGATATGCAAAATACCTTGAAATTTAACCTTTGCCCTATACCTTAATGGTGGATAACCTGACTTGCAACCTCAGTAAAGAAAATGCACCAATAGAAGAAGAGTGTTTTTTCTTAGTGTCTTCCTGATTGCTGATAAACTTTATACACTATGAAGTAAGTACTGATATTCCTTATATAGTACCGCACTTGATAAACTAAAATACGGTTTAAAGCAGCTTATTCACAGCTGGTCAATGACTAAGAGTTTGATTTTAACTATCGGTGTGTATTGAGTCTACCTATCTACAGACGCATTGTCACCCAATGCAACATTTCGTGATAGTAAAAAAGGGGTAGTTTTTCCATCATAGCATATAGCGTTACGAACGGTATAAAACCAGTATTTAGGATATTTTTATTTTCGTTTGCATTCATATGACTGATCACATTCACTCTTCATGCATGTGCTCAAATTATATCCGTATTTGAACCACAGGCGTTTGTTTCATGGAAAAATGCCCCGAACCACTATATAACCAGAACAAGGAAAGAATCCTAGGGTCACCTTAATTTACTTCAAACAAGATTTAAATTTTCCCTCCAAACATCGCTAGTGTTACCATAATATTGTAAATGATAGTAAATCAGCTGATTCAAGTTTATCTTCAAGATTCGTTAAAACAACATATTAAGTCTACTAAAGACTTCAGCGTATCTATACAATAAATCTAAAACTTGACTGAGATGTTTTGATTGAGGTTGTTCAACAATTTAATATCTAATTTCTATTTATTGCGTCGTGGTGTCACGAAAAGTTTTGTAAACGAGCGATTGAATTTATTTGACAGAAATCAGAGGTGTGGTGGAAAAATATTTTACATAATAGATCATTCAATCCTTCTGATTTATTACATTAATCCGAGAATATTTCAACCATTCGAAGTAAATGAACACCCTTTATCGTCTCGTTGTGTTATCTTATCTACGAAACTAAATTTGAAAGATAACGCGAACGAAGGGCTACACGTACATTAAAGAGATGACAAAAACAACTCATCTATAATACACTCAACAAAATAAATAAAGGGTAAAGACTTAGATTTATAGATTTTTTAAATTCAAAAATGTTCATGTAAAAGTTAAATTGTGTTTTGTTTTAGACACACCCATTCTTGTGTATATATGTGTTTATCAATCTTTTACAGCTCAATTATCCCGTGCAGGTCCGTGCAAACACAATCACCCCTCAAAATCAAGTGATAATCAAATGTGTAAAATAACGTCAACGTGACATAAGCAGGTTTTAATTTGAATTTTGATTCGAATCATCTGTTACACTATAGAACTTATTATTCTGAAGAATCACTTATGCCTAGAAGACCCATGTCGGAGGCTGAGGCAGCCAGAGCAGACGGTCGTCTGCTTGATGGGCAAACGCAGCGCGAGGTGGCCTATGAGCATTGTGTTAGCCAAAGTGTAAACAAACGACTTTTGCAAAAGTACCTGGACACAGGTGCCGTCGCCAGACGTCCTCAGAGTGGACATCCAAGGTCAACATCTGCTCGGGAAGACCGTGTCATCGTTGTCCTGGCCATTGGTTTGACTCGGCTGTTGCTCTAAATAGAGACTTCCAAACTGCTTCCGGTGTTCGAATCTCGGCACAAACATATCGCATCAGACTCCACGACGCTTATTTACGTGCTTGCCTTCTTGTGGTAGTCCTTCTTTAACGCAAAGACACTGTGCAGCCCGTCTGGAGTTCTCCAGAGATCACGTTAATTGGCAACTCAGGCACTTTCGTAATGTGCTATTCACCGACGAGTCCAACTTTTACATGGACTTCCCTGATGGACGTTGGAGTGTATGGCGTCAGCGAAATGAGCGCTTCAGCGAGTGTTGCATATCCGAACATGGCAAGTTTGGTAGTGGTTCTGTTATTGTTTGGGCGGGCATTTCTTACGACGAGGGAACAGAACTTCACGTGTTTGTTAACAGCAGAGTTAGTGCTAGACGTTATATCGACGAGATTCTCCGACCTGACGTCGTTCCATATGCTGGTGCAATCGGCAATTCGTGTTAATGGACGACAATGCTACAGCTCACCGTGCGAGAATCGTCAATCAGTACCTTGACGACCAAGGTATTGAACGTACGGAATGGCCAGCTAGGTCTACAGACATGAACCCAACAGAACATTCCTGGGACATGCTGCAGCGCCGTGTTTCTGCACGACAACATCAGCCGTCAACCAGAATGAGCTGGCTGCTGCCCTTACTAAGGATTGGGGTCTAATACCACAAAGGGACATCAAAAAGCTCATACAAAGCTTCCAGATCCGTGTCAAAGAGGTTATCCGAGCACGAGGAGGTCATACCCGTTTCTAGAATTTAACTGGTTTTCATATTTCTTATGATAAGCCATTGTGTTTACCCAACCCACCAAGTCTCAAACACTTTAAAACTGATAGGGGTTGTATTTGAGGATTAATCGTGCTACTGTGTTTGTGAAACACATGTTACTTTTAGTTTAGATTGGCCACAGATATAATGAATTTTTGTTGGATATAAACTTCAGCAAATAAAAAAGGTATGTCTTTAAGAACTGCTGTCGTAAGTCCTTGACCATTTATTTCTTTTATTTAGTGTATTTGAATATTATAAAATATTAGTTTTCTTTTCAATACAAATCTCAGATTGTACCTTAACATGTATTTAAACTGATTTACATTCGTTGTTGGATAAAAAGTCTTACATTCATTACGATGTTTCCATATATTCCACTCTGTCTCAAATATAACAGTGATTATTACGACAAATTGTGTATCGCTTAGCAATTTTCAAGAATTTCATTTACTATATCAAGAAAGTCAAATTTGATTAAGTGCCAGAATTTTTTTGTAAAACTCGGCCGGTAAACCATCAAACCCCGTTGACTTTCCATATTTAAAATCATAAATACAGTTTTCCATTTCCTCTAGAGTGATATTCTTTTCTAACCTCTGAGCCAAGTCCAGAATTATAAAGGCGTCTATATTTGACAATAATTTTTCGGCTTGATTATAATCAACACCTTCGGAACAGAACAACCTATGATAAAATAAGCATTGCTCACTCAAAATATTATCTATTCCTGATTTGATTTCGATTCGCTTTTAATTCCCCCCACCCACACACAATTTTTGTTTGCCGCGAACTTTTTCTAAATCAAAGAAATACTTAGATTTTTTTTCTTCGGCTAGATTCACTTTTTGCTTAATCTTTGCCGCTAGTGTAATATTCATTAATTAAATTTGTAATTTCAATAATTTCTTGACTATTATCTATGGAATTGTCTGCATTTTGTGTTAAAAAGTGAAGTTTCTTTTCTAAAGAACTAATATCTATTTGTGTTTGTTTCCCCATTGTACAGAATTAATAGAAAGAGTTTTTATATAATACTTGGTCATGTCCCACTACACACGTTTATATTTGAACTTATTTAATGCGAATGACCTCCATAAATCTTCAATTATTATACCCCCGCTTCGAAGAAGTGGGGGTATACTGTTTTACCCTTGTCCGTGTGTGTGTCCGTCCGTCCGTAACAAATTTCCGTTGCAGTTTTCTCAGCAACTATAACATGCAGAAGCCTGATATTTCACATATTGCTATACCCTATAGTCCCATACGGTGTAAAGCGATTTTATGCTCCTTGCTCATCTACTTCCTGTTTACCGAATATTTTTAGATTTTGTCACTATATAGGTGCATTACATCAACCAAACGACATCTTTATTTTCCGTCGCAGTTTTCTAAGCAACCAGAGCATGCAGCCGCCTGATATTTTGCACATTGCTTTATCCTATAGTCCCATATGGTGTAAAGCGATTTTATGCTCCTTGCTTATCTACTTCCTGTTTACCGAATATTTTTAGATTTTGTCACTATATAGGTGCATTACATCAACCAAATGACATCTCTATTTTCCGTCGCAGTTTTCTACGCAACTAGAGCATGCAGCGGCCTGATATTTTGCATATTGCTTTATCCTATATGGTGTAAAGCGATTTTATGCTCCTTGCTCATCTACTTCCTGTTTACCGAATACTTAGATTTTTACACATAGTTGACATACATTCACAATTTCCGTTGCAGTTTTCTCAGCAACTATAAGATGCAGCAGCCTGATACTTTGCATATTGCTTTATCTTATAGTCCCATATGGTGTAAAGCGATTTTATGCTCCTTGCTCATCTACTTCCTGTTTACCGAATGCTTAGATTTTTACACATAGTTGACATACATTCACAATTTCCGTTGCAGTTTTCTCAGCAACTATAAGATGCAGCAGCCTGATATTTTGCATATTGCTTTATCCTATATTCTCATATGGTATAAAGCGATTATATGCTCCTTGCTCATCTACTTCCTGTTTACCGAATACTTAGAAGTTACCAACACACAGGAAAGGAGGTTCTCTTGATCGTGTTTTTGTGAATAAAGACTTCGATGAATCAGAAATCACAGATGTAATACCTGTTCATTATTCTGACCATTTTCATATCCATCTAGCTGTGCCTTGGATGAAGTTGTATTAAATTCAGGTAAATACTCGCAAAAATTTGACACTCTTTATACATATGACAAATGCAAATTACATTATGAAAGTCAAATTTCTGATAGCGGGGGTATCACTAGTGAGCATTAGCTCACAAATTTACTTGTTTCAATATATTCTGAAGAATAAAGAACGCACGTATTTAGCTTCCATGTACCGTTACCGCGTTCTACCTGTTCCGTGCTCAGTTTTAGGGAAACACCGTTATGATCCGAATATATATTTTTTTGTAGAGACTACAATATTATCTAATTCTTTTGAACATAAAAGAAAATCAATTCTCGATTTCGTATTACTTCTTATAAAAGAATATTCACTTTTAGACGGATATCTTTGTCGTCAAACGTCCTCAATTTGAAGACGTGAAATTAACAAATGTAAGTCACATGACGTCTGATCGTCTGCTTTACTTCTTAATGACCTAGATTTTCAACTAATTTACTAACTGTTGTTCTATCAACTGTTAATCTATAAACTTAAAGAAAGACGATCTGTCTTTTGCTCCGTTAGGCGCATAGATATTAGAAATACAATAATAATTTTCATCATCAGAAAGAAATCTCAAATGACAAAAAACGACCCTCACTAACTTCAAAGATGTTTTGAAATTCAAAATGAATATTCGGTTTAAAAATACAAAAAAGATAGAAATTTCTGTAAGTGTACAGTTTGTTTTCAATGTATTTGCACATGCTTAATATAACATAAACCAAAGTTTTTATCGTTTACCCTGTTTGCTTGGTTTCCTTTCTACAGACGGAGTGGTCGCGGAACTAATACTGTCCTTCTTTCGTTTTCTTGCATTGTAGGGGTTATCGTACTCAGTTAGTTCGTCTGACAACCATTCAATGAAGAAAGATTCAAGACCCGATTAAAGCTTCTCGGCCCCTCCACCGACAAATGAACACCACTACCACTGGCATCTTTAGCATCAAAATACTTTTTTTGAAAACTGCCTCCATTGAATACAAAGGAGTCGTTATCAATGAAGTGATAATGTTTTGTTACTCTACATAACTCGAGTTTTTCAAGGTTCACGTCTATCGCGTTTTGGTTAATGGAGTTTTTGATTGCTATCTTAACAAGAAAGTTTCAACTATCAGAGACACTTAGAGTGACAATGCATCTGCCAGCTTAAATTACAGAAAATGTGTTTGAAGTAAAGTGATCCCAGATTCATTCTTGTGAACTTTCATACATCATGTTGGTTATATAGAGGTATGGAACATTTATCCATGAAAAGAATATCAGGAGTGTTTCATGTCTTGCTGTTAATTATATTTAAATGTGTGATTTAGAAAGAAATTGATACATTGTGTTTTGATTTGATATGTTTTTACTTTCTCACATATTGTTTCACTTACCTAGTAAACTGCATTTCACTATAAAAATAATTGCTTGCGAAACAAGAAAAGAAGAATATAACAACATATTGAATGCATTTTAATGCCACTAAGTGTAGGAAGATCATTCCAAATACCGTTTATACCATGTCATTTACTTCGTTACGGTATTGGAATACAAATAAATATTTTGTCAGACCTCATTGAATTGAGCTTTTTTAAGAAATATACTACCCTAGGACAAAATATAGACCATATAAGACACTTTTACCTTGGGCGTTTCAAGAAATCACTAATATTCACTTCAAAACTCAACCAACTTAATGGGTTTATAAGGTGTAGAGAAACATAATGTTTATTTCTCAGACTGACAATTAAAACAAATGGTACTTGATCTAATCAATCACAACTTGAAGACCTACTGAATGCTGACAAAAAGCAAACGAAATAAAAATCCGAATATAAGAAGAAACGAAATATGATTATAAACATGGCTCGTATTTACCCCACCCACTTTGTTTTGAGCGGATGGTATCAACGTAGATTTCAACATAGATCTTCAAGGCTTTATTTTAGCTATAATTAGTTTTATTCATGTACTATTCTGAACAAATAGGCAAACTATCAAGTTACTTTACCGAATTTGCTAACATCTGGCTACTTATTGCATGACATGGTTCTTTCGCCCATTTCCACCCACCAAATCAACAATACTACAAGTATCCTGCTAATTGTCATTCACATCAATCTGAGCTATCTTCACACTCGGTAATGCATTTGAAATATACTATGATGTATATTCTTTCTTTGAACCGCAATTCTTTGGTGTTCAGTCAGTCATAACATGATTCATCGCGGTAAATGACCTTTGTTTCTGAGATGACAAGGCATTTTATCGTAGAATCTGATGGTAAAGGTTAGTTCCAGGAACACTGGAGTGCGTCGAATTGATAAGGACAAGGTTAATCATGAATTTTACTAGAACAAGTGTCTGCATCTGTTTTGCTGGAGCATTTTTGTTCTTCTGCAACTGTGTAGCATTCACAGTTAAGCCCACAATATGTTTCGACCTTCTTAGCTTCATCCGCCGCAACACTTTTGACCGCTTTCATAGCATCCCGTTCCGCAGCATGTATTACCTGCTTGATAACAGTGACGTAAACAAGAAAACTCTGCCCTTTTGCAACAGCCTGTGTTGCAACAAATTTCATATGCCTCACAACACCCACTGGATCAACACTTGCTGTCCCATATGCAACAATATTACCCGCGTATTCTAGAGTAACACACTGCGCAACAACTCTGTTCAACACAAAGTTGTTTGTTGAATGGAAGCAACGACTCATCGGTGAACCACCTTACATTAATATCCTATGTATGTTGGGTTGCTATGGATCACCCAATTCGATGAAAGAACGATGAGCATGTATGTTGTCTCTCTTACACTACATGAACAGTTTTGTTTTCAAGACTCAGACGTTCTGCAGAGACATAATACTATTCCGCTAACATACTAATATATACTACCATCAAAACCGATAGCATTTTAATATGATTGTTTCTGTATTGACTAACTCGAAAAGAAACAAGAAATAGCAAAGGACTTGAAATAAATCAAGAATGAAAAGCCAAGCGAATGGGAGAGAACAAATACGTTCGTTTATTGATTTTGGTTAATTTTCTGTTTAGATGGGAAACAGTTCAAAGGAACCAGACCTTTGAAATAAATTGTACAGTGGTATTTTCCTATTGTAATATCTGATATGTTTGTGTGAACTACTTAAAATGATGATTGCTTTTGTGTAACATCTGCTATTGACTAGTTATTTTACGTATATCATTGTGTGTGTTCTTGTATTTCGTTTTTTTTTGACAAGATCATGCGCATCTTCTATTTGAGATATTGTTACATCGTATAGATCTTGCTTTATCTTGGTTTCATTTTCATTCAAGGTTCAGCAAGGTAGGAAGATAGACTGAAAATTCAGTCAATTCTGATGAATTTATTTAAAGTTTATTTAAATGACTTAAAGAAGATATTATATAGTATTCTTTTATCTCAAAATGTAAAGAAGAAAAAATGTTTTCCTCTGTATGACTAGAACTTCTCCATTTCGGGCAATTTTCTGTCAAAGTTTACATGGACATTTATTTTTCAGTACTAAAATAAAGAATACTGTATATTTTGTAAGTATACCAATGTTAGTACGTTCTGATACATAATTATACTATATGTTTTCACTTTTTCATTATTATGCTATCATTATGTCATCTTGTTAGCCTAATTGACGGAAATCAAACCGTCGGTCTGTCTGTCTGCCTGTCTGTGTTCTGTACTGCTAATCATTCATCATAATCTGTACTGCACATTATTCATTATAGTTTGTACCACTCGATATTAATCATTATCTGTACTGCTATTTTTAGCGACAAAATGTAAACATGGATTTAGTTTAAGACAGAACACAAAACAAAAGAGTCACCGATTGACGAATTTTGGTCTATACGATATTTCGTCATTATTTTAGCGCAGAGACAAAATTCGCCGATAGCCATGTTCTCATTTTCATGTTTTTCGTCTTTTCATAATCGTGTTTCATTTTCATGTTTGTTCGTCTTTTTGTTGGCGCCGAAGAGCTAATGTTAGATGTTCAGACATAAACTTTCTTGATTTTCGTGTTGTCATTTCTGGTCGTCGCCTTTTCGCTAAGACGCTACGGAAAAGACGAAACGACTAGATGAAAACACGCCTATAAGTGACTTTTCGCTGAGGCGCTTGCGACGACGCGCCGATACAATGTTGGTAACACTCTACCACCTTACTACTATACGTGTACGAAGAAGACATATGTTTAAAGGATGCTGTAACTGTTTAGTAAGCTTTTGCAGTTTCAGAATAATTCTTGATAACTCTTGTAGTTTAAGCCGAACGCACGTCAAAAGCTTTTGCAGTTCCACACCAGTTCTTAATAACTCCTGTAGTAAAAGCCAAACTCACGCCAAAATGTTGACGTCACGCCCAAATTTCAAACGATAGCAGAGTAAATATTCTGAGTATTTACCCTTAAATACCGACTCAATGAAGGCTCATTTGTTGACCACATAAATAGCGGAACTGTGCAGCTGGTATAGTTTGCTCTTGTAAAAGCGAGGAAAGCGTACCAGGCAAAATACACATACACATAAATAGTACCATTTATATTCAGGGAAATCTCTGAAAAATAAACCCTGAACATCTGAAACTGCAGGGTGAGTTAAACAGTTTCATAACTTATAATTCTTTACACGATATTCTAGCTTTACACGTGAGAGGATATTCACACGTGTCTGCTCCAAATCCAACACTTTTTGCATCACCTAGATGCTTCTCTCGCTCGATTCTATCCACCAAATCAACAATCTGCGCAATATTCACGCTCGGTAATGCATTTTTGTAGCTCCAGGCCACATCAGGCGATGAAGTTGTTGAAATATACTGTGATCTATATCCTTCTTTCGAACCGCAGTTTACAAAGGAACAGACTGTTTCGGAGGCATATGGTTCTTTGCCTTTCAGTCCATCATAACATGTTTCATCTTGTCTTAGAACGCGGTAAAGGACGCTGATTTCTGAAATGACGGGGCATGTTGTCGTAGTAGCCTTTATCAACAAATCTTTCTTCCAGAAAAGCTTTTCAGAACATCAAATTGATAAGGACAAGGTGAAGAATGAAGTTCACTGGAACAAGAGTTTTCTACTTCGGTTTTATTGCAGCACTGTTTCTGGCCTCTTACTGTGCAACAAGTCTGGTTTTCATTGCAACAGTTACCCCCACAACATGTTTCTTTCTGCTCACAACAGTTCAATCCATTGCAGCATGTTTGACCAAATTCACAGCACCCAGTGCCACGGCATATATTCCCTAAGTCGCAACAGTGATCCAGACAATAAACATCTATCACGTCACAACAGCCTGTCCCACAACAAAACACTCCGGCCTCGCAACAACCATTTGGGCAACACATGCTGTCATCCTTGCAGCAATACTGACCACATTTTTTGGATGACCTGCAGCACAACATCCGTCTGTAACACATAATGGGTGGTCATATGGACAACAACGACTCTCCGGTGAACCTGGAGTACAGCACACACCATCCTCACATACGTATTCTATGCATGCTGGATCGCAGATGATTGTACATATTTCATTTGACGGTAGCTTTATTGCCTTTTGTAATACTTTCAACTTAGCCGCACCCATTTTGAAGTAAGTGATATTTGCAGGTGTGTTGTCTCTCTTAAAATCAACTTTCAAGTTCTTTGTCTTTGACTTCAGACGTTTAGCGATGACACCGTCACTTTCAACAAAGAGACATGTTAATAGCACTGCTAAAAATAGTCTGTCCATTGTCGGTTTTGTTTGTTCTGGTTCTCTGGAAAAGAAGATAGAAATGGCACTAGGATTTATGAAAGATCGTACATCGACGGTTAACGCGAAAAAAGATACTGTGTGTGTTGAAATATTCGCGGGCTTCAAATTTTCGCGATCTTTGCGGTGACATTCGATCCGCGAATTCATATTAAGCGCGGATTTTTCTACACCAATAATTTCTTAATAGTCATAATTTGGCGCTTCTATAAAACAATGTTTATCAGTGTGTGGTATGCTTTCAATACATACGTTTTTATTAAAATATTTACTGAATAATTCTGTTTTGTTTTCCAAGTTTTTCATTGATTGTTAAGAAAAACAAAATTTATCTGAAATATACAGAGTTAATAATTCTTATGATATATAATGAAATCAATAGCCTGCAGAAAAAGCATGAAATATATGCTGTATAACGTTACTGATAGGTGAAGAGATTAAGGTCTCATTCAGTGCACTGTAAAACTATGTAAACTGTGAAAAACCGTGCACGTTAACGGGCATTCTTTTGTTTGCCATAATCTGTCCGCTAGACAATGTGTTTGTTCTAAACAATAGCGTATTGTTCGACACCAGGTATTGAAAATAACTGTGAACTCCCTCGATGATTACAGGAAAAAGTATGTAAAATAAATGAAGGCTGTTTGCGAAAACCATTGCCTACTCCTGACTTACAATTTTTAGAATTAGTACTAAGTACTAAGTAAAACATCTCACCAAACACTAAGATAATTACTAGTACTTGTTGCTACTTATTATATTTTGATTCGTAACATCGTCTGTATTCGTCCGTATTTTATACCATTCCAAAATCTCGTAAGAGTAATTTCCCTTATATTTTTAACCTGGACGGTCTACGCGAATTTATGATTTTCGATTGTCACCTCCGCGAATTCAAAATAGTGCGAATATTTGTATAGACCCCCAAAATGGACCTTTCCGCGAAAATTTGCCTCCGCGAATTCAAATAAGAAAAAAACCTGTCTTTATTGATTGAATAGTTTGCCAGTAAACAATTTATATTGCTAGTACCTGCTTTCATTTAGAAATACATTTATTTTCTTTTATCATTATAGTATTCATAGGTTATTAACATTGCTAAGTACTAAACACATAATTCGACAATATTTGAGTGCAACCATATGGCCCGTATTTTCTAGGGTAAACCACTGCGCAACAACTCATACACATAGTGGTTTGTTGTATGGAGAGCAACGACTCATAGGTGAACCATCTTACATGTATATTCTATGCATGCTAGGTTACAGAAACTTGAGATATAGATCACCCAATTCGATGTTAGAACAATGAGCATGTCTGTTGTTTCTCCTACACTATCTGAACAGTTTTTTTTCCAAGACTCAGACGTTCTGCAAAGACATAATACTATTCCGCTAACATACTGGTATATACTACCATCAAAACCAAAAGATTTAAACGTGATTATTTCTGTATTGGTGAGCTGAAAAGAAACAAGAAATAGCAATGGCCTTGAAATAAATCAGGTATGAAGAGTCATCCGAACGAGAGAAAACAAAATCGTTCTTTTATTGATTTCCGTTAATTTTCTGTTCAGATGGGAAACAGTTAAAATGAACCAGTCCTTTACAAGAATAACTCTACAGTGGTAATTTTCCCATTGTAATATCTGATGTGTTTGTGCAAACTACTTAAAATGATATCCGTTGCTTGCTTTTATGTAATATCTGGTATAAACAAGTTATAACTAAACTAGTTATTTCATTGTGTGAGACTTAGTATATCCTTTTTTCTTGACAAGATCATGAATCTTCAATTGAGATATCATTACATCTTATCGACACTTGCTGTACCGTGGTTTCATTTTCATTCAAGGTTCGGCAAAGTAGCAAGGTAGCCTAAATCTGATGGATTTACTTAAAACTTATTCAAATGACACAAACAGGATAATATTGTATTCTTTTATGTGAAAATGTAAGAAAGAAAAACAATGTTTTCCTCTGTATGACAAGAACTTCTTTGTTTCTGGCATTTTTTTCTGCACTAAAATAAAGAATACTGCATATTTTGTGAAAGAGTATACCTATGTTCATACATTCTGATACATAATTATACTATATGTTTGCACTGCTCGATAATTATACTTTCATTATGTTATCTTGTTAGCCTAAAACGGACATAAAATCGTATGTCTGTCTATCTGCCTGTAAGTCGTGTTCTGTACTGCTAATCGTCTATCAATATCTGTACTACTCATTATTTATTATAGTCTGTACCACTCATTATATATCATCTGTACTGCTATATTTTTATTGATCTATACTGATTATTATTCACCAAGATCTGTAATTATACTTTACAACTTGTTTTGCTAGTTGTTTATCATAATGTTACTCTGTATTATACATCATAGTCAGTGAATAAACCAGTTCAAGTTAAACATATTATCATTTATATGGTCATATCAAGATAGACCTAATAGAAGACCAAACTGCGATACCCTGATTGGTAGACAGACGTGCAAAGTAGGAAACCATGATGACGGGTTTTAATAACCCAATTAAATTTTGTAGAGCAAGACGAAGGATATGTAAACACTTGTTTGCGCTGTTGAAGTATTGGAGATCGACGGAATGAACACAAGGTACAGATACAAGTCAAAATTATTACGTAAATTATATTGCAGTTGACAGCTTTCAGTTACATTTACAAGATATATTGGAAATTCTTTAATTGTCTAATTCATTGCGCAAGTGAATAGACACATTTTGATTGAAAAGCACAGCAATGTACATACTTTGAATTATCTAAAGCAATGAAAAAAAAACTGATGATTCCTAATATATGGTGGCTGGAATTACAGTCAAACCGGCCCCAAGTCAAATCGGCCCAAAGTCAAAACAGCCTCTTAAATAGTCAAATCGGCCCCAAGCCAAATCGGCCTCATTTTTTTTATCCTAGAAAGTTATACTTTACGTTAAAAATATCTGAAACCATATTATTGCCGTTGGCCAACAGTTTATAAATTTGCAAATTTAATGTCGACAACAAATACACGGAATTTGAAAAACTTGTCTAAAAATTTAATTTTCTTTTCCTCTTAGTTGAAGTATTTGGAGTTTTAAATATAGACTTAGGTGTTGAAGTTGTGAAGCTTGAATAATTCTTTGCCCTATCACGGGATATTTCCAATTTGTTCATCATCAAGACAATGATAAACCACTATCAATTATTTATAATTAATCGCTTTGATCTTATGTTGTGGATTAAATCACCTCCCAGGCGCTGGTACTGTTTCATGACACATTAAATAAACAATATCCAATCAACACCTATATAAATGACATGATTATATAGCCGCACTCTAAATACTGTTGCTATGATCTTTCGTCGTGGATTAAGCACCCTAGAGGGCATTTCTTTTGTGATATGTCATGAGTAATAAAGATAAAGTACCGTAAAATACAATACTAATCTACACCTATATATTTGACAAGATTATTTGATTAACTCCACTAATCCCGTCAAATCAAAATGGTATATTAATTATTATAATGATACTGTTTTCTTTATTTTGAAATTAAGTTTGTGCATTACCGGCAGAATGGCATCGCTTCGCCAATAATTGCTGTTACAAAGGACTGAATTCATTTCATGATAATTTCTGACAATGATGAAAAATTGAAAACGTGTAATTAATGTTTGTTTCTCGGATACCTTTTATTTAAAAATTGGTGACTGATATAAATGTAATTGTATTTAAAAAAGACGGTTAACAAACAGCAATTATCGCACATGTGTAAAATTATGTTAATAACAATTATCACTACCATTAAAGCTAATTTAATTTAACAATAGTTTGTTTTTCTTTGTCACGTTGATAATCAAACAGCAATTATCGCACGCGTGTAAAATTAAGACATAACAAATTATTATCATTAACATTATTTTTTTTATTTTTGTTTAACGATACATTGTTTTCTTTTTTCACGTTGAATATTTAAACGCAATTATATCTTATTAATCCTCTATTTAGAAAAATTGGGGCAGATCTGATTCATTTTGGGGCCGATTTGACTCATAAAAAATGCAATGGGGCCGATCTGACTTTTTTTGGGGGCCGATTTGACTTATTTTGAGGCCGATTTGACTTGAGGCCGATTTGACTTGGGGCCGATCTGACTTGGGGCCGATTTGACTTGCTTGCGGTGGCTGAACTCTTCACAAAGAAGCGCCAGATCGAAATATCGCCGATCGACGTGTCTGAGTCTTGTCTTTTTTTTTAAATTTGCTAACACGGGAGCAACAAGAAGAAGTTAAAAAGCGACAACACTAAATTTGAGAAAAATGAAGTTAAAAAATCAATGCTGGCGCATTTAATACGTCGTCTTGTCGCCTCAGCGCGCTCGAAAAGACAAAATAAAGTCGAGACAAAAACACGCCAAAAAAACAACTTTTGGCACCGGTTTCTTTTCAGTTCAGTTCATGATTTTTGTGATTCAAAGTTGTTAACACTTCTGCCACCTTACTAATACACATGTACGAAAATGGATACATATTTAAAAGATGCTGTAATTGTTTTATAGATAAAGCATTTGCAATTCCATGCCAGTTCGTAGTTACTCCCTGTAGTTAAAGCAAATCTCACGCAAAATGCAAACGTAGACAGGGTGAAAATTCTGAGGAACTACCCCTAAACAACGACTCAGTGAATGCCCATTTGTTGACCAAATACATAGTGCAACTGTTACAGTTTGCTTTCGGTAAAAGCGAGGAAAACACACCAGGCGTAAGACACATACAAATCAGTAGTACCGTTTATAATTCACGGGAAATATCTCTGAAAAAATAAACTCTAAACATCTGAAACTGCAGGGTGAGTTTAACAGTTTCATAACTCATAATTCTTTACACGGTATTCTTGTTTTACACGTGAGAAGGTATTCACAGCTGTCTGCTTGCAAATTTACCACTTGTTGCATCACCTAGATGCTTCTCTCGCTCGATTCTATCCACCAAATCAACAATGTTGCAAGTAGCTAGCAAATCTTCATTGACATCAATCTGGGCAATCTCCACGCTTGGTAATGCTAGTTTGTAGCTCATGGCTACGCCAAGGGAAGAAGTTGTTGAAATATACTGTGATCTATATCCGTTCTTTCGAGCCGCAGTTGACAAAAGAATGTACTGTTTCGTGGGCATGTGGTTCTTTGGCTTTCAGTCCATCATAACATGTTTCATCTGGTCGTAGAACGCGGTAAAGAACCCTTGTTTCTGAAATGACGGGGCATGTTGTCGTTGTAGCCTTTATCAACAAATCTTTCTTCCAGTACAGCTTTTCGGTACACTGGAGTACATCAAATTGATAAGGACAAGGTGAAAAATGAAGGTCACTGGAACAAGCATTTACTATTTCTGTTTTATTGCAGCACTGTTTCTGGCCTTTAACGGTGCAGCAAGTCTGGTTTTCTTTGCAACAATTACTCCCACAACATGTTTCTTTCTGCTCACAACAGTTCAGTCCATTGCAGCAGGTTTTACCCAATTCACAGCACCCAGTGCCACAGCATATATTCCCTAAGTCGCAACAGTGATCCAGACAACAAACATCTGTCACGTCACAACAGCCTGTTCCCACAACAAAGCTCTCCGGCCTCGCAACAACCATTCAGACAACACATGCTGTCTTTCTCGCAGCAATACTGAGCACATTTTTTTGGATAACCTTCAGGACAACATCCGTCTGTAACGCATAATGGGTGGTCATAAGGACAACAAAGACTTGTTGGTGAACCTGGAGTACAGCACACACCATCCTCACACACGTATTCTATGCATTTTGGATCGCAGATGATCGCACAGATTTCATTTGACGGTACCTTCATTGTCTTTTGCAGAACTTTCAACTTAGCCGAACCCAGTTCGAAGTAAGTGCGGTTTGCAGGCATGTTGTCTCTTTTTAAATGAACTTTCAAGTTCTTTGTCTTTGACTTCAGACGTTTGACGGTGACACCGTCACTTCCCACAAGGAGACATGTTAATAGCAGCGCTAAAAATAGTTTGACCATTGTCGATTTTGTTTTGTTTTGGTTCACTGAAAAAGAAAATTGTAATGACAATAGAATTTATGAAAAATCGATTACCGACGGTTAATGCAAAAATAGATAAATCCACTTAAGTATTAAGAACTCTTACCATATATAAGATAATATTACATAATTGTATTATATACATGTATATTATTATCGCCGGTAAAATTTAAGGTGCATTCCTTGTAAGAAAAAGAAACCGGTCTTTATTGATTGAATAGTTTGCCAGTAAACAACTTATATTGCTAGTATCTACTTTCTTTTAGAAATACATTTATTTTTTATCAATATAGTATTCATAGGTTATTAACATAAGACTGAAAAATGAAATATAATTATTTCTAATGATATCATTTCGGAGGGCTGATAGCTCTTTTTTCAGCGTTGTGATTCATATGTTTCATGTAAAAATATGTTCCTCATTATTCACTATAGAAAACTATATAATTTTTGGGTCCAACAAAATTCTATGTTGGACGGTAACTCGATGCAGTCTGATGTTAAAAAAAGATTTTAATAAGAATAAATAATGTATTGTTTCATGCAATAGCAATTCTGTCATACTCATTTTTTCCAATTAATTCAAATTAAAAATGTACACAGTATTCACATTTATTTCTTTAATGCAGTTTCCATATCAATTTAACAACAGCAGTATTTGCTTTAACGCTTTCTTAATGTTATATTAGTGTCAAATGATCTATAATATTTCAAAACATCCAATTTGTGACAATTTGTATCCGATTTGTATCCTTAGAAATATAAGCACTATCCATTTTTTTACTTAAATATATTCAGCGAGAAAATGTTTTACTCTTATTAACAGTTATAAGTGTGACACAGTCATACATTAAATTTTATATTATCCTGGAAAATATTTTTGAAAGTCTACATATCTTACAGTTGAAAGAAGTTTTGGTCACTTTTATTTTATTTGATTCCTGAGCATCCATTGTATTTTCAACATCTATCCATGTCATTGTGACCATCTACATAACTTTAAGCACTCATTCAGCTCCGACAGATACAATGACAATTGCAAGCTCTACGAAGAAAAAAAAGAAAACGCGTTTGAACGATAAAAATATTTAGATAAAAATAATTCGAACTTACCAATGTCTTCTAAGTAACATTAAGTGCTTGGTTTAAATACTGTCTCTGTAGCTTTTATACATTATTTTATTTTGCGTGTTAATTTTAAAGCAATCTTATTGAGGAAGAAACAATAGAAATTAATGTAGCGCGTGCGAATGAGTCAACAACTTGTAGTTAAACACGCACTTACCAGTTCACGCGCTTACTGCACATGAACTAATATAAGAAATGATCTAAATTCATACATATTTTAATACGTAAATAGAAAAAAATGTCTCATAGCAAAGTATGGCCTTGAGATTCGAAATTCAGTAACCACACATTTGACGCTAAATGCGTTAGTAGAAGAACAAATTCAATGGAAGTATAAAAAGGGAATTACTAAACTACCGAATTAAAAGGTCCTGCTACACTTAAAAGGGATTATTAAGTAATTTGTTGATATGGTTATTTCTTATTATTATCTTAATTAATAATTTACAAAATTCCATACATGAATGAAAAGAAAGGATTTCTTTTTGCAGGGCAGCCTGTTACAAAACATTCCCTATCAAAGCAAGATGTAGCGCTAGAATTTCAGTATAAAACAGACGAAATAAAGTGGGTGAAAAGTTTCCTTGACACTTATGTAGTGGAGAGTAAAGTCAACATTTTGAATCTACAGTCAGTGTTGTTGGTGTCAAGGCTCACGATATATACACAAAAAACTTTTAGGAATTTGATATTTGATCTTTGCCCTATAACTTTATGGTGGATAACTTGACTTTTCGCCTCAGTAAATAGTCCAATAGAAGAGGATTGTTTTCTACGTTGTTTCTTTCTGTTTGCAGATAAACATTTTACTGTATGAAGTAAGTTCTGATATTAATAATTCCTAACATAATATCGTTACATTCATGAACTAAAATCTGGTTTAAGTTTTATATCAGGATTGTTTCGTGACAAACCATCTTGTTGTGCCCAAGGTATAGGAATAGGAGAGAAACGGGCACATGTACTTTACCTGTTTGCATGTAACAGTCAGCCCTTAATGTGGAGTTACTTTCAAACCTCAAGGTGAATAATGTACTAGTTCGAAATAAGTTTTGTCTTCTATTTTTGTTTTCTTGAGAAAGATCTCGAACTCACCATTATGAAAGTTTTTTGTTTATCTCCAGTCGGATGTCAGACAAACTAACCATAATGCCAGACATTCCATATTTATCTCGAGCCGAATGTCCAACTAACTCTCCATTTAGCTCGACTTTCGATGTACTGTCGAGTCGAATATCAAACTAACTCATCATTCAGCTCAACCTCCGATGTATTCTCGAGTCGAATGTCCAACTAACTCACCATTTAGCTCAACATTTGATGTTTATCTCGATTCAAATATCCAACTAACTCACCATTTAACTCTACATTCGATGTTTATTTGGAGTCGAATATCCAACTTACTCACCATTCAACTCTACATTCCATGTTTATCTCGAGTTGAATATCAAACTAACTCACCATTTAATTCTACATTCAAAGTTTATCTCGAGTCGAATATTCCACTTAACTTCCAAGTAACTCACCATTATGTCAGACATTTTATGTTTATCTCGAATCGGATGTCAAACTAACTAACCATTATGCCAAACTTGTGATGTTTATTACGAGTTAGATGCCAATCTGACTCGGTGTTCTGTTAGGCATTTATGTTTGTCGTGAGTCTGATATCAAACTGACTCACCAGTATGCTAGACATTTGATGTTTATCTCGTGTCGAATGTCAAAAAAACTAATCGTTTGCCAGACCTTTGATATTTATTACGAGTCAACTTAACTCAGAATTTCAAATGATGGCAACGTAGATGACGACATGATCCATATTTCTGACATTTTATATGACAATGCTTTAGGTTATTTGGAGATTCAGAGTGAAGTGCAAAAACAAAAACGAATAATAAATCTTCCTATACATGGCTTTCAAGTGATTGTAAATTAGCTTGGCGTGTTTTTCATACAGCAAACTGGTGCTCTGTCCAATTATTTGTATAGAAATTGTGTTTATCTCGTGAGAACTGCCAATGCCAAAAAAGGTGATTAAACAGTAAGTTCAGCATTTATTTTTTGTTCCAATTGTCAAACTTAATCAGCCTGAACGATAGTAGAGTTTCATGTCATGTTGTTAATTATATTTAAATGTGTGATTTAGAAAGAAATTGATACATTGTATTTTGATTTGATTTTTTACCTTCTCACATATTGTATCACTCACCTAAACTGCAATTCACTATAAAAATAAAAACGTGTGAAATACGAAAAGAAGAAAATAACAACACATTGAGTGCATTTTAGTGTCACAAAGTGTAAGGAGATAATTTCAAATACCGTTTATATCATGTCATTTACTTCGTTAAGGTATTAGAATACAAATAAACATTTTATCAGTCTTCATTGAATTGAGCTTTTTTAAGAAATATACTATCCTAGGACAAAATATGGACCATATAAAACACTTTTACCTTGTGCGTTTCAAGAAATCACTAATATTCAAACCTCAACAAACTTAATGGGTTTATAAGGTGCCGGGAGACACAATGTTTATATCTAAGACTGGCCATTAAAACAAGTGTTACTTGATATAATCATTAATAATATGAAGACATACTGACTGCTGATAAAAAAACAAAAGAAATGAAAAGCCAAATATAAGACGAAACGAAATATGATTATAAAAACGGCTCAGTGATGAAATTGTTGAAATATACTGTGATGTATATTCTTTCTTTGAACCGCAGTTAACCGCAGTTAACAAAAGAGAGTACTGTTTCGGAAATTCTTTGCTGTTCAGTCCGTCATAACATGATTCATCGCGGTAAATGACCTTTGTTTCTGATTTGACAAGGCATTTTATCGTAGACTCTGATGGTAAATGTCAGTTCCCTGAACGTTTAAAGGAACACTGGAGTGAGTCGAATTGATAAGGTCAAGGTGAATCATGAATTTCACTAGAACAAGTGTCTGCATCTGTTTTGCTTGAGCATTTTTGTTCTTCTGCAACTGTGTAGCATGCACAGTTACGCCAACAATATGTTTCGACCTTCTCAGCTTCATCCTCCGCAACACTTTTGACCACTTTCATATTATCCTGTTCCGTAGCATGTATTACCTGCTCGATAACAGTGAAACAAGAAAACTCTGCCCTTTTGCAACAGCCTGTGTTGCAATAAATTTCATATGCCTCACAACACTTGCCGTCCCATATGCAACAATATTACCCGAATATTCTAGGATAACCCACTGCCCAACAACTCTATTCAACATAAAGTAGTTTGTTGTATGGAGAGCAATGACTAATCGGTGAACCACCTTACATTAATATCATATGTATGTTGGGTTGCAGATAGTTGCGCAAACTTCATTTGACGGAAGCTATGGATCACCCAATTCGATGTAAGAACGATGAGCATGTCTGTTGTCTCTCTTACACTACCTGAACGGTTGTTTTTCAAGCTCAGACGTTCTGCAGGGACATAATACTATTCCGCTAACATACTAATATATACTACCATCAAAACCGATAGCATTTAAATATGATTGTTTCTGTATTAACTATCTCGAAAAGAAACAAGAAATAGCAATTGACTTGAAATAAATCAAGAATGAAAAGCCAAGCGAATGAGAGAGAACAAATACGTTCTTTTATTGATTTCGGTTAATTTTCTGTTTAGATGAGAAACAGTTCAAAGGAATCTGACCTTTAAGATAAATTGCACAGTGTTATTTTTCCTATTGCAATATCTGATATGTTTGTGTGAACTACTTAAAATGATATCTGTTGCTTGTTTTTGTGTAAAATCTGGTATTAACTAGTTATTTTATATATTATATCATTGCGTATGGTCTAGTATTTCGGGGTTTTTTTTATCATGCATCTTCTATTGAGATATTATTACATCTTATAGACCTTGCTTTACCTTGATTTCATTTTCATTCAATGTTCGGCAAGGTAGCAGGGTAGCCTAAATATTCAGTCAATTTGATGTATTAATTTAAAGTTTATATAAATGACATAAACAGGATATTATATAGTATTCTTTTATGTCCAAATGTAAAGAAGAAAAAAATGTTTTCCTCTGTATGACTAGAACTTCTCCATTTCGGGCAATTTTCTGCCGAAAAATTTTGATGAGTTTACATGGACATTTTTTTTCTGTACTTAAAGAAGTCTGCATATTTTGTGAAAGAGTATACCAATGTTAGTACGTTCTGATACATAATTACACTATATGTTTCCACTTTTCCATGATTATGCTATCATTATTCATCTTGTTAGCCTAATTGATGGTAATCAAACCGTCTGTCTGCTTGTCTGTCTATCAATCGTGTTCTATACTGCTAATCATTCATCATTATCTGCACTAATATTTTTCTTGGCCTAAGCTGCTAATTATTCATCAAGATCTGTAAATATACTTGACAACTTATACTGCTTATTATTTATCATAATGCTATTGTATATTATACATCATATTCAGTGAATAAATCAGTTCAAGTCAACATACATAGATCTAGATGGTCATATCAAGAAAGGTCTAATCTGGACCGAATTGCGATATCCTGATTCGTAGACAGAGGTGCAAATTATGAAACCCTGACGACGGGTTTTAATTACGTAAAGAAATTTTGTACAGGAAGACGAAGGATAAGAAAACATTTGTTTGCGCTGTATAACGGAATACGGAATAAACACATTTAACAAATACAAGTAAAAATTGTTACATGTATGTATATTTGACAGCTCTCAAAGATAAAGTTATTATTCCAAGATAACAACGTATATTGGAAAAAATCTTAAAAGGTTAAGTTAACTTTAAATTGTCTACTACATTTCGCAAGTCAATAGACACGTTTTGATTAAAAGGCACAGCAATAGACTTACTTTGAATAATTAAAAGCAATGAAAAACTAATTATACCTATTATATGTTGGCTGATTTCTGCACACTGCTAGCGCCAGATCGAAAGATCGCCGATCGACGCCTTTTAGTCTCGTCTTTTCACCATTTTGATAGCGCAGAAGCAACAAGATGAAGTTTGAAAACGACATCACTAAATATCTAAAAATACGAAGTTAAAAAAGAAGGCCCATTTAATATGTCGTCTTGTCGCCCTCGGCACTCGCGAAAAGACAAAATAAAGTCGAGACAAAAAACAAAACAAAAAACAAAAAAAAAAAACACGCCAATAAGCAACTTTTGGCACCGGCTTTTCTTCGCATTGTCGCGTTCCAGCGACAGAAGTGTATACATGGATTTAGTTTAAGACAAAACACGAAACAAAAGGGTCACCGATTGGGGAATTTTGGACCATACGATATATCGTCATTTTTCTAGCGCAGAGACAAAATTTGCCGATAGTCGTGTGCTCATTTCCATGTCATTTCGTCTTTTCATTAGCGCCGAAGAGCCAATGTTAAATGTTCAGACAAACCATTCCGTGATTTTCGTGTGGTCATTTTTGGCCCTCGCCTTTTCGCTTAGGCGCTAGGGATAAGCCGAAACAACTAGACGAAAACAAACCAGTAAGTGACTTTTCGCTGAGGCAATTGCGACGAAGCACTGATACAAAGTCGATTTCACTCTGCTACCTTACTAATATAGATGTAAAAGGATATATATTTCAAGGATGCTGTAACTGTTTTGTAAGCGTTCGCAGTTCTAGACCAGTTTTTTGATAACTCCTGTAGTTAAAGCCAAACGCACGCCAAAAGCTTTTGCAGTTCCAGACCAGTTCTTAAAAACTCATGTAGTAAAAGCCAAGCGCACGCCAAAAGCTTTTGTAGTTCCTCTACAGTATTAAATAACTCCTGTAGTAAAAGCCAAACGCACGCCAAAAGCTTTTGAAGTTCTAGACCAGTTCTTAATAACTCATGTAGTAAAAGCCAAACGCACGCCAAAAGCTTTTGTAGTTCCTCTACAGTATTTAATAACTCCTGTAGTAAAAGCCAAACGCATGTCAAATTGTTGACGTCACGTGCAAAATTCAAACGATAGCAGGGTGAAAATTCTTAGGATTTACACCTAAACACCGACTCAATGAAGGCACATTTGTTGACCACATACAAAGTGGAACTGTTCAACTGTTATAGTTTGCTTTGGTAAAAGTGAGAAAAGCGCACCAGGCGTAATACACATACAAATCAGTAGTACCGTTTATATTCACGGAAAATATCTCTTAAAGATAAACTCTTAACATCTAAAACTGCAGGGTGAGTTAGACAGTTTCATAACTCATAATTCTTTACAAGGTATTCTAGCTTTACACGTTAGAAGGTATTCACACATGTCTGCTGAAAATTCACCGCTTATTGCATTACCCAGATGCTTCTTCCTCTCTATGCTATCCACCAAATCCACAATGCTACAATTCAAGTAGCCAGCAAATCTTCATTGACATCAATCCGAGCAATCCTCACGCTCGGTAATGCAATTTTGTAGCTCATGGCCACATCAAGCGATGAAGTTGTTGAAATATACTGTGATCTATATCCTTCTTTTGAGCCGCAGTTAACAAAGGAAAGTACTGTTTCGGAGGCATGTGGTTCTTTGGCTTTCAGTCCATCATAACATGTTTCATCTGGTCTTAGAACGCGGTAAAGGACGCTGGCTTCTGAAATGACGGGGCATGTTGTCCTAGTAGCCTTTGTCAACAAACCTTTCTCCCAGATAAGCTTTTCGGTACACTGGAGTATATCGAATTGATAAGGACAAGGTGAAGAATAAAATTCACTGGAACAAGAGTTTACAACGTCTGTTTTGTTGCAGCACTGTTTCTGCACTCCCTTGGTGCAGCAGGTCTGGTTTTCATTGCAACAGTTACTCCCACAACAAGTTTCTTTCTGCTCACAACAGTTCAATCCATTGCAGCATGTTTTATCCAAATTCACAGCATTGAGGGCCACAACATGTATTTCCTGCATCGCAACAGCGAACTAAACAACAAACATCTTTCACGTCACAACAGCCTGTCCCACAACAAGCCTCTCCGGCCTTGCAACATCCATCGGGGCAACACATGCTGTCTGCTTTGTAGCAATAGTGGCCACATTCTTTTGGATGACCTTCTGCACAACATCCCTCTGTAACACATAATGGGTGGTCATATGGACAACAACGACTTTCTGGTGAACCTGGAGTACAGCACAAAGCATCTTCACATACGTATTCTATGCATTCTGGGTCGCAGATGATTGCACAAATTTCATTTGACGGTAGCTTCATTTTTTTGTTGCATTTCTTTCCACTTAGCCGCACTCTGTTTGAAATAAGTGCGATTTGCATGCCAGTTGTCTGTCTTTAAACCAGTTATACCTGTTTTCACATTCCTTGTCTTTGGATTTAGACGTTTGACGATGACGCCGTCTCTTCCGACAAAGAGACATATTAATAGCAGCGCTAAAAATAGCTTGACCATTGCGGTTATTGTTTTGTTTTGGCTCACTGGAAAAGAAAATAGACGACACAGTTATTTATAAAAGATCGACCGTTGACAGAAAATGTGAAAATTGATAAATGCATGTAATTTTTTATATCATGAAATAATGTGATGTTAAATTGATTAAACAAGTCTACACGAAAGAAAAGTAACAATGGAATCATGGAATTTTAATGTAGCACTGACTATTTTGATAACCTATCTTGGAATGCATCGTTGTACAAAACCTAACTTACTTTTGCTGGTATATATTCGTGTAAAGTTTTATGGCCCTGGGTGCAGAAGTGTATAACCAAAATACTTTGTAGTGATTTTTACTAAATCAAAGGCCATAATTCTGCTCCACCTAGAAAAGAAAAACCCAAAGGTGAACAATTTCACTTGCTGATATATATCCATGTATGGTACAACAGTGTTGGCTGAGCACATTAAACAAACTTTTTATTTTTCTTACTTAATTAAGCTCCTAACTCTGCTATCCCTAGAGAGAATGGGAAGAAAAGTCTAAGAAACGCAACTTCATTTGCTGATCTATATCTGTCGTGACCATAAGTCTAATAGTGTTTGTTGAGTGCACGACTCAAACTTTTTGGAGGCCATTCTGATTAACTTAGGGGCCATAACTCTGCTGTCCCTGGATGGATGGAGACGAAAACCCACAGATGTGCAACATCACTTGCTGATCTATATGTAAGTGTTTGCTAAGCGCGCGACACAATTTTTCGGAACACAAATTAATACTGAGAAGTCATTTCATATTATTTACTTTGTTTTCTACGCTAGTCGGAGACGGCAAAATGATTTTTATTCTGCCGAAGGAATGGATATTAAAATCACGACTCCCTTCTTTCCGTCCGTGTGCCCGTCTTTCAGGCTGTTATTTTTTCATGCATCAAAGGATTTTTAAATAACTTGGAACAAGTATTCAGCATATCAAGTCAACGTGTGGCGTTGAACATCCATGTCTCTCAAATATCAGGTGTCACACTTACTGTTTAAATGTAACTTAGACAGTATTTATGCACACATTCCACATTCATGTTCGGACTGTTATTCATTCATATATAGAAGGATTTTAAAATAACTTTGTAAAAGTTTCAGCGTAACAAGACAACGTGTGGACTGCAAAACCAACATCACTACCTCAAAGGTAAAATCAAAGGTAACACAATTTCATATTTACACACATTCGTATCAGAATCGTAATAACTATATCTCTTATGCATCGATGGAATTTAAATTACTGGGCAAAAGTGTTTAAGACATAAAGATGAAGTGTCACATGCAAAGCCAACGTCCAACCTCTAATGTCAAGGTCACACTTAGTGTTTGAAGGTAACCAAATCCAAAATATATGGACACATTCGTACCCGCTATGTAATTCTTTCATGCATTAAATGCTTCTAAAATTAATTGGCAAAAGTGTTCAGTACATAAAGATAAAGTGTTGCGTGTAGAACCCACGCCCCTAACTTAACTGTCAAGGTCACGCCTAGAGTTTAAAGGTAACAAAATCCATATAATTAAGCACACCTCTTGTTCGAACTATGATTTTCTTGCGGATTGATGTATTTCAAAATAACTTGGCACAGGTGTTCAGCACATCAAGACGACATACCGCGTGCAACACCCAAATGTGAAGGTTTAGTTTTTATTATAATCCTGTATACTCGCACACATTAGTATTCGGACTATAATTAATCGAAATATTTTAAATATGAAAGGGATTAGCATAGATGGTGATTGCCCAAGAAAGATAACTGCCTGGTCCCATTAAATAGGTACGTAGGTAGATAGTTAGGTAACTAGCTAGCTACACAGACAGACAGACAGACAAATAGATAGATAGATAGATAGATAGATAGATAGATAGATAGATAGATAGATAGATAGATAGATGACTGCTGTAAAGATTTTGGTCGATCTGCTATATAATATTTCCCGTCTCTCTGTTTCTGTAAAGGAATTCAGGCAATTAGACCCATTCGTAAAGTGCCATATCATCGAGCGTCTCTCTTCTTCTGCAAGCGAGCGCAGTCAATTAGACCCAGCCCTGAAATGCCAGGTCATCGAGCGTCTCTCAGCTTCTATAAGGGAGCTCAGACAATTATATCCAGCCCTGAAGTGCCAGGCCATCGAGCGTTTCTCTACTTTGGGGTGCTCAGTCAATTAGACCCAGCCTTGAAATGCCAGGTCATCGAGCGTCATTCTGCTTCTGTAAGGGAGCTCGGGCAATTAGATCCAGCCGTGAAGTGCCAGGTCATCGAGCGTCTCTCTACTTTGGCGGGGGGGGGGGGGCTCAGACGATTAGACCCAGCCCTGAAGTGGCAGGTCATCAGTCGTTTCTCTGCTTCTGCAAGCGAGCTGTGTCAATTAGACACAGCCCTGAAGTGCCAGGTCATCGAGCGTCTCTCTGCTTCTCTAAGGGAGCTCAGGCAATTAGATCCAGCCCTGAAGTGCTACGGAAAAGCTGTGTCATTGCCAGTGCCTGTGCCTTTAGAAGATCCCACACATAGTCCGGATGAAATATTTTAGACGTTCAACTTCTGCATGCGTCAACCTTTTTGATCTCTCCAGCACGAATACACTCCATTTTTTTTTCAATTACCCTGACAGATTTAATAAGTGTGCCACATGTCGACTTTTGACTTCTGTGAACTCCATATCTGGTGGCTGTTGTGTACCACTATACCTTCCCTGTTCCGTGTTTTCAACCCTTTCCTCTTCTAGTCAGATAGCGAGCTGACGCCAAATTCAGAACAAGCCGCTTGTAAGTCCTTTTTTGAGTATGAGAGTTGGTCTCATATATTATTGTCTGGGGTAGGACGATCTCCATCTCCGCCAAGCTACGTCTCACTGTGTAGTTAGTGGCCTTGCCGTGATAGGACAGTTTGTTAACAGCCGGCTTGCCTCTAAGTACGACAAGCACTTGTACATTGGGACTATGGCCCCTGCTTAACTAAACACGATCTCAGACATCATGAACAAAGCTCTCGCAAACGGTCAATCATCTGAGATGAATATCAGTTGGTGCTTGATAAACTTTAGAAATTCAGAAACTTAGTGCAGGGGATTCAGACTAAGAAGGCACCTGTTGAGTCTCAAGATGAGCTAAGAAAACAATGACCGACCTCGCAAAATATCTGTTTGTGTCTTAAGCTTGGTGTATATACTGGAAAAAATATCCACACCATCATATCAAGTAAGCACACTTCTATCAGCAGACCTAAGCAATGTTTTCTTACAATTTTTAAGGGAAAGAAAAGTGGGATATTCACAACCAGCAGCATGTACCTTCTTACCATAATTGGTCTGTTTCCTGATTGGCTCAGTTGGGATTTAAACCCACGCCAAGGACACATATAGCAAAATACTGTCAGTGCACACAAGCTCGAATATCATTAAATGAGAGGATTTTGTTCATTTACGTTCATTTCTGCCTTCGGGCCAGTAGGGCGCAGGAAAACGGACACCCTTTCCTGAATATCGTTGTGTATTGTGATCTGACCCCTAATCGGACACACCTTACTCTTGTACACACTCCAGAAAGTTTAATTTACCAATTTATCTGTATAATAAATTGTGAGCCGTATGTATGTATTTTGGTTAACCAAAGCAACAAGGCCAGATTATGATATCTGTGGGTGTGTTTTGCGAGGCTTTGTCCCTTTATTGCCCTGATAATTTAAGTAAAACCGGTTGGCAGTTATATATTTCAGAACCCATGTTATTTTTTTTATTTTATTCATATCTAAATTACTCGACCGGCATATTTTAAATTTTGTCATCGGTCTGTAAAATTATAACTTGATGTGCACGTTTATGCAATTTTGTGTCTCGTTACTGGCTGCAATTGACAGCTATAATTGAACAAACTTTACAAGAAAATATAGAGGTCAAACTTGATTATCTACAATAAGCAGTTCAGACTAGGTCTTGGACTAAGTATCGTGATATTTTTGTTTACCACTTAACGTGTTTGCCACCCTTTTCACACTCCATTATTCGATTTTTTAATTCGGCAAATATCTCTATATTTGCTAGCTGACTACTCTCCTGCTCTCCGGGATCAATCCACCTTTTTATATTTTATGTTTGGCCGGCTTTTATCTTGCAAAGGTGTGTTTGGAGGCCTACTTGAGGAAATGGAGGATCCAAGTGCTATCACGTGGAAGCATGTATTTGAAGAAATATGGGCAAACTACATATATCTATATTTTTGAGTGGACCACTCTCCTACTTTCCGAGATCGAACCACTTTTTTATATTGTATGTTATGCAGATGTATAATTTTAAGGATACAAGGCTGTGTTTGGAGGCCTACTTTAGGAAAGTGAAGGTCCAAGTGCTATCACGTCATGTTTATGATGAATTTGGAGCACACGGTATTAAACTTACTCCTTGCATGTGATTGTATACGAGAATAGCAATGAAGTGTTTATAAGAAAAAAGAGAAAAAAAATCATTGTCTATAGTCTGGTAACGGCGGAGAAAAATATTACTCATGATTGTATCACTTTCATGTAAATTACAGGAAGTATAATCATTCAAGCACTTTAACCAAGGAAATTATATCTGAGGCTGTTATCAATAGATAAATTGCGTTATCTCAATATCAGCAATTTTGTTACGATTTAAACGTGTTAACGTTGAAAGCAAAAAATACTTCGAATCGAGGTATGACAGAACTATTTGGCAAAACACAAACTTAAGTAGATTTTTCGTAACTGAGAATGAAGAAAGACATAGCTCTCCTATCTTGATCTAAAACATATCTGTTTGTTTTCAAGTTGTTATTAAAATATATTATACTGTCTCTAAAGTGTAAACAGTTTGATATTCTCAACCTATAGAATTTTAATGAATTATAAAAAACTCAACTCTGGAAGTTTACATTCTATTGAAATTGTAAGGATATTCTTTAAACAAATGCTACGAAATGTAATGCTTTCATCTTTTGATTTCGTTTTAGAATAACGCGTGCGTGCGTGCATGCGTGCGTGCGTGTATGTGTGCATTGAGAGTTAACAAAAGATATACTTTAATACAAAGGTACATATACCCTTTTTAACACTTAAAGTCAATCTTTTGCATTATAAAGATTAGTGAAAACAGGTTTATATAAAGCTTCTAACATCGTAAATAAGCAATTCTTGCCAACAATGAAGCACAAACTGAGCAATCTTGTAAAGGGCTGTTTAGAACCTATGCTACTGTAAACGAGATTGTCTGTGCCATTTAGTTTGGACTAGAGAATGTAAGATTGTCTTAAGTCTTAGGCATATCAGGTTTAAACTGATTACTTTGGCTTTGTTTTTATTTCATTTTTTTTTCATTATTTAGAAGGACTAACAGACAATGATAAATTCCATATATTATCATTGGATTTTTTTTGATGCAACAATAATTTTAAGTCTTTGAAAATATGACTTTCCTCTGACCGACGAACTCCAGGTGATCACAAAAAAGTAAAAAATTAGCACGCTTGGTTAAATGTAGGTTTTATACAGGTGTTTTGTCTCCAGAAACTGATTATAGTCACACACAAAATACTGTTTTTTTTATATTAATCTTAAAAAATAATAAAAAAACTTTGCATCTTTATGTCATGATTGCTAGTTCTCATATATCTGGCTCTTCTTATTTCTCTATAATAGGGTATTATGCTTACATATCACATTTTCGAGTATTTTGAGAAGTTAAAAGAAGTAAAAGATATACCTCAGCTTATATCCTAGACGATAATCAAAATGTCACTGGACACTCTCTCGATCATCGACTGATATTAATTCGAAGCGGTAAGTACTTAAGTACAAATCATTTTAAGAAAACGTACACTAACACAAAAACCCGGATATAATGATTATTGTTATAATGTAATAATGATACTGATCTAATAGTTATTGGCTTTTTAAACAATATATTGGTCACCATCGTCGATTTACCCCGGTACATATTCCGCACAACTACATAATGTACCGTGGGACAATTGACTGCAGATTATTTGTTTTCTTGAATATTAATTAGCAAAGGGAAGTAACTCTTCTTCCAATGAGATTCCGCACTACAAATAGATACTCTTCAATGTCGAGAGTAGGTATAACGACATGTTACTTAAAATAGACGTATTCCCCAGGATTTAAACATAGCCGCGAAAGGCAAATTGTAACGAGTAATTTCATTGTCTGAGATTGCGCTATTGAAATCTTTCGAAAACCAGTGAAAGTAGGTAATGAATTATTCATGAGTACGAAATTTTACCAACCAATTGTCACACGGTCAATGAATATAGTGAAACGGAATGGATCGAACGTGGGTTTCCGACGATGATTGGTCAACTACATTTTACCCGATATATTGATCACCTACGCTTTACCTATATATTGATCACCTACGCTTTACCTATATATTGATCACCTACGCTTTACCTATATATTGATCAGCTACGTTTTACCGATATATTGATCACCTACGCTTTACCTATATATTGATCAGCTACGTTTTACCGATATATTGATCACCTACGCTTTACCTATATATTGATCACCTACGCTTTACCTATATATTGATCACCTACGCTTTACCGATATATTGATCACCTACGCTTTACCTATATATTGATCACCTACGCTTTACCTATATATTGATCACCTACGCTTTACCTATATATTGATCAGCTACGTTTTACCGGTATATTGATTACGTTTTGATTGAATGGAATTCATTTGTTGTATTAGTGATTTTTTAATTGAAAAAAGGCATGAAATTCATGACAAATGAAATATTGACTGTATCCAAAACCAGTAGTATTAGAAGGCGATTTTTTTAAAGACTTAAAGACAGAGTTTTTTCCTTTTCGTATTTTTGTTATTGTTGATGTTTTTCGTTTGTGTTTTTTTTTTGTTTTTTTTAATAGACTATACAGTAAGAATGTTATGCTAATCGTAATGATACCAGTAGTGTAGGAATTGTTAGTTCAATGCTAGTTCTTGCCTGCAAGAATCTTTCATTTATTATACTATTATATTTATTATACGTTCTCATAGAGTTCGAGAGATTGATTTTATATTATACGTTGAGTCATCGGGAAGTTCGTTGACTGTTCGTATAACATCATTATATGATCATTTGTCGCATTAGTTTAAAACTTATCTTACAAACATGAAAGTTCGTAACAGAAAGATGCAATGATGGAAGAGGCCACCTTGAGTGGAATTCGAACACAAGATTTTCCGCATCGTAAATCAACGCTCTAACCACTGAGCAAAGGAATCGATTTCCTGACACAGTTGTCAGAGGTTGTATGTATACAATTGTAGGCCGTTGAGCAATGTAAAGTAACACTTAAAATAAACCTTGATTTAAAATTTCTATACAACCTTCACTTGAAATGCGTTTTATATTACTGGCTTAATTATGTGCGTCCGTAGCAACGCGCATCGGCTTACCCGGAGTGCGTAAAAAATAATTTTTTTTCCACGTTATTTTCTTCTGCATACGACTTCACGAAATCGTTTACTTACGTCGTTTATGACGTCATTCCCGAGATTTTTGACGTTTGTCGGTTGAAAGACAAAAGCATTTTTAACGAACCGAACTTTCAAAACGATGACTCGATGGCGACGTCAATAGAAATCCAATGGGGCGTCTGACCTTAACTAACACACGACGGTGTCGGGATAGAAAGATGACTCTACAGACAGAAAGAAACATCAACGATGTGGCCGGCCGTCTAAGGTGAGATGTTCGATCACAGGGAAAGTACAAGATATTGTTTTGTTTAATAGTTTATTCTCATCCAATATATTTACAGCATAAAATTTCACAAATAAGAAATAAAACATGTACTGGCTAGTTTATAAAATATTTATATGAGATTTAAACCATTAGCAGATACTATTGCAAACCATAGCAGAAGCTGAATTTACCATATACTTTCATCACTGCAGAAAACACTATATCTTATGGTCTAACATAAACTCTTTTGTACACAGTGGCAGGGCGACACACTTTGCTGGACTAGACCTTTCCACTTCTATAATGCATGTCATTTTGAAAACATAATTAGGTATGTCAAAAGTGTGAACGCGTTGTGTACTGTGGTTCCGTTCTTTAACCCTTTCGTTGCAAACGAAAATTCAGAAGCTACCAAGTGACGTCGTTAACAGTCAACAGTTCAAGAATATTCGCGTCAACGTTAAAGTACCGTTGATTGACGAGCCAAGCGTGCCGTCTCTTTATTCCAATACTGCAAGAATGTTAAGGTTTTCAAATGTTAAGTGTATTTAAGCTAGAAATGCAAGAATAATGTGCCAATAGTATCCTTTGATATTACAAAGATTACTGGTGTACAGCTCACTAGATTGACTTCTCCGATGAAGTTTGTGATTGACATCTACAACGAAGTGAAATATTAGGTATGTGCCACTACAGACAAAGATAAATTCTGGATACATTGTGGTAGCTGTGATGCGTGACTGCACAGATTAAAGCATAAATTGGGAAAAAAAATGTTTTTATTGTCCTGAGTTTGAATAAAATTTCATTTTTGATAATATGAGCGACAGCTTTGGTTAACACGCATCTTTTAAAAGCCTTTTTCTGCAAAATTGGAAAAAACGACAGTACGAACAGAATGAAGGGATGTCTAGTTGGACAGGTCATCTGCAAAAAATGTACGCTAAAACATGAGAGTTTATGTCTGAAAAATGGCAGTGAAGCTTTCACTGAATTCGAATAACTTATCAATAAACTTATTACCCCGTGTAGTTTATAACTTCGGAAAGTCATTTTTATGCAGTCGATTGCATTTTCACAATAGACTATAAGGACAATTTTTAGAAAATGGTGCTAACTTAAACACGCTTTGTGCACAAGTGTGGTTCTTGTGCATTATGAACTTTAAGTACCAAGTGCGAGAACCAGAGGTGAAATCGCCACACCTTTGAATACAACCAATCGGATCAACTTATTTTTCTGGAATGGAACGTTAATCGGATGAGCTTCTTCTTGTCCTTCGGTTCAACACTTTCATCATGGCTGCCAACGGCTTAAATCTATCTATCTAGCTTTCATCTATTAAGAATGTCGAGGTGTACAGAACTGAATATTCGGTGTAAAAATAAAAACATCGATGGTAATTAGTTGCACTGTTTTCTTTAAAACTGAGACGTTATTTGTCAGAAATCAAAATGGGTAAAAACATTTACAAGTTAATCATTAAATAACATCGATCGAGGTAATATCGATGCCTACATTTAGCTTTATAGCTGGCATGTTTATCGTTGAGATTCCAGTACTTGAACAAAACGTTTGCTGAAATAATAAAATGGATTACTCGTGCAGAGAAATTATTGCAGAGAATTGTGAGCACTCTTTAGTTCAGTATCACCAGCGTAAGACTTCATCATTTCTTAAAGCGATAATTGTACACCTTTTGTGAATGTTTTAATAGATACCTTTATATCCACCCTCCTGGACGTCCGACACGTGCAAATAACAGACTTAAAGGAATAGATTGACAAGAGACAAACCATCTGTATCAGAGTTACGGGCGCGAAGCCGAAAGATTATGTGCATGTAAAATGTCTACGTCATTGTAGTTACAGGTTTTTTCGAATAATCTTATAATAGCTCGTTTGTGACAGGAAATATGTTTAGTTGAAACCGATCTCAGTTTTGCACAACTATACTTTTTTTCGTTTTTTTTTTCTTATTTTATTTGTAGAATACATGCATTTCCATTAATTATTTAATTATCTTTATTCTATATAAATCCATTATGCTTTGTTATAAAAATAAAAAGGTTATGCTGTGCTTTAAATCCTTACACTGGCTTTTATACTATTATGAATTGAAATGTTTGATCGTCTCATTTATGACAACAATATCAGCTGCTGCCTTTCCACGAATTTCAGTGATAAACCTATATCCTTTCCGCTCCATATAGGCTTTCAGTGCATCTTTCCCTCCAGCAAATTTATCATACTCTATGGACATCATTTTAATTTCAAGTTTGTTCCAAGGAATACTATTGAGCACCATTTCCTCTGCACCTTCCACGTCCAGGCTGAAGTAATCCACTGTTCGCTTATTCAGGGCCAAAAGAATTGAATAAAGCGGAAAACACTGCACCTGTACGTACCGACCTTTTCGGCTTTTACCTTTATAAGTTTTTGAATAATTGCCCTCTACAATATTTCCCCACCAAGAATCCTCTAGGAATGTCACCTGCAAGTGTAGAATACGAATCATGTCATATGAAACAATAATATCTTTATACAACATCTCTTTTCGCCCCTAGATCCGAAATTATTCTGCTCTATTTCCAAGTGATTCTTTATCTTGAGATAATCTTGCATCAGAACGTGAAACGTTTTTGTCTCTTTTTCAGAAGAAGAGAAAAACAACAAATAAAATATCACTTCTAAGTCATAAAGTGGATCATTTCTTTAAATTACAGCTACGATATAATACTTAATTTTTATAAGGTAGCTTGAAATATGAGAACAATGACAATGCCGAGCTCCAAATAATAAAGTCGGGGTTTGAATCCTGTCAGTGGCTTTTCCCTGTGATCTCTGCGTGAAATAACACAATGAATATTTAAAAGAGAACAACTGCTGTCTACCGGGTAACTTACAGCAGACGGATAAGGCTTGGAATTTAGACATGCATTCAGAGTGAATGCTCTCCTGTGTTTGTTCTTCAGTTCCTTGTAAACTGTAGGGTTGGCTTCTATTAAGATACCGGTCCAGTTACGATACCGTTCGAGAAACAAAGAATTTGAGAATCCTTCTCCATTATTGGCCCCGCAATCGATAAAAAATCCGCCATCCTGTAAACAAAACAAAAATGATAATAGTAAGATAAATGAAAACAATAAATAAATAAAATGCAGTTGTATTAAACTAACGTTCTAATTGTTTGATGCATTAAAGTCACTAACTCAAATACTCTGCATATTTTCTGACAGGTGGTCTTAGGTTTAAGACCTACTACCAACAATATATCAACATATGATTAAAAGTTAGCCGTTTCTTTAGAAGAAATGGAGTGTAGTATACTGGTCC